>JBCJKH010043652.1:0-12339 GCA_039877255.1 Loriculus beryllinus
AGAGCAGCGCAAGAGACTGAGAAGTCCTTGACTTGGTGTTAATGCTGCTCAGCAACAATTAAAACATTGGTGTGTTTTCAGCATTATTTTTATCCTAAGTCAAAGCATAACACTACATCAACTACTAGAAAAAAAAAAAATAACCCTATCTCAGCTAAAACCAGAATATCATTAACAACATGCTTTAACTTATCTAGCCCTGAATTGGTGAGGTAGTTGGACTAGATGATTGCTGCAAGTCCCTTGCAAATGAAATAATTCTGTTCTGATCTGTTCTGTTCTGTTCTATTTTATTTTATATATGGCACTACTTTTCCATCAGTGGACTGGTGGTTTTGGGTACTGGGAGAGGGTTTTGTTTTGCTTTGCTTTGCTTTTTCTTGATGGTTATCCTCACAGAATAAAAGTGGTTGTTGTCCATGGGAAACTGACGTTACTTTTAGCATGTAGTTGTAGGACAAAGGGCAATGGCTTTAAACTATAAAAACATAGATTTAGATTTGACATAAGGAAGGAACTATTTACTATGAAAGTGGTGAGGCACTAGAACAAGTTGCTGAGTGAACTTGTGGTTGCCCCATCCCTGGAAGTGTTGAGGACCTGATTGGACGGCATTTATAGTGACCTGGTCTAGTGAAAAGTGTCCCTGCCCATGGCAGGAGGAGTTACACTAGATGAGATGTTTCTGAGATGATAATTCTTCTTTCATTATTAACGTTATTCAAACTCTTATTAATCAAACACAAAATAAAATAAGTCATCATTCCGGAGTGCAGTTTTATTAGCATGAGGATTTTCCAATAGATGATGCATCAGAGGTTTCAGACATAGTAACTGGAAAAGAAATCTCAGATCATCGAGGAATACACCTGCATCCATGCCTCAGATCTGTTGAAAGGAAATCCTTTGACAGTCATACACCAAAAGAAATAAAATCATTTCAGCTGTACAACTTCAAAGTTTCTCTAATATAAATCAGATCTTCACAAATACATTCAAGGAATACATTCTGTAAAACACTGAAATTAAATGTAATGCACATGTCACAGTATTTTTCAGATTATATTGATTTAAATATCACATTTCATAAGGAATTTTCTTGCAAAGCTATACTTTTCTTGTTAGTATTTCAAACTAAAGCAGAATATAACATTCTATCTTGTGTATTCTATACCATTATTTTTAATTCACCTGTTGAATCGTTTTGTTTCAGTATATAATTGTTCACTTTGTATGGTGCAAGTGACCTATGGTGAGGCTGATAAACCATGCACGTCAGTAAGGCAAAAGGTGATGAAAAACTCATTATTTCCTCTTACAGCAGTGATGAGAAATTGCTGCTACAAAAGGAATTGTGAAGATACCATGTCAAAAAACCTGTCATATAAAGATTTTTTTGATACATGTTAAATGAAGTTGTGGTTATGAACAACATGGAGGATCATAAACAGGCATACTGTAGGCAGTCAAGACAAGCAGAGACATCTAAAAAGTATGCTTCCAGTAACAGCTCAGTCTGATACGGAAAGATTAAGTGTCTCTCTTCTCCTGTAGAAATAGAAAGATGCTATATGAAGTCCCACCTGGGTAAAAATCTGAAGACTCGACAGTCTTCCAACCTCTGTCACGTGCGCTTGAACTTTCCATTCTTTGAGCTGTCAAGAAGACTGAAATTCCTATCTATTGTTTTAAAGACGATCACAAGAGACAAGAGAATTGTTACATCCAATCTGGCCTTAAACACTTCCAAGAATAGTGCAACCACAGCTTTTCTGGGCAATCTGTTCCAGTGTCTCACCACTTTCACAGTAAAGAATTTCTTCCTAGTATCTAATCTAAATCTACCCTCTTCCAGTTTAAAGCCATTCCTTCTTGTCTGATCCCTACATGCCCTCGTAAAAAGTACCCTTTCTTGTAGGCCCCCTTTGGCTATTGGAAGGTGGCTCTAAAGTCCCTCTAGAGCCTTCTCTTTTCCAGGCTGAGCAATCCCAAATCTCTCAATCTATCTCCATGGAGAGAAATAGTTACCTCATTTTCAGACACAAAGGTTAATCTTAAAGGTAAACCATCCATATTATTTTTAGACTGCATATATTAAAGGAAAATAGAATCATAGAATCACAAAATCATCTGGGTTGGAAAAGACTTTTGAGTTCAACCGTTAACCTAGCACTGCCAAGTCCATCAGTAAATTATGTCCTTAGGAACTATGTCTACATATCTTTAAATAACTCCAGGGATGGGGACTCAACAGCTTCCCTGGGCAGTCTGTTCAAATGCTTGACAACTTTTTCAGTGAAGAATTTTTTGCTAATATCCAATCTAAACCTCCTCTGCAACAACTTTTCCAGACGATCTTTCCCAGGCCAGTAGCGTTTTATGGACTTGTTGTGACCCAAATTCAGAACCTGGCAGTGAGCCTTCTTGAAACTCATGCAGTTGGTCTTGGCCCATCAATCTGGCCTGTCCAGATCCCTCTGGAAGGTTCTACAGCAGATCAGCATGCCTACCCAGCTTAATGCACCTGATTTCCTTGTCCAGATCATTAAAGATATTAAACAGAACAGGCCCCACTACTGAGCCCTGAGTAATACTATGTAATAGCATGACTAGCCACCAACTGGATTTAGCTGTTCACCACTCTTTGGACTTTGCCATTCAGCCAGTTTGTCAACCCAGTGAGAAGTATACCCATCAAATCCACAAGCAGCCAGCAGCAAATGACACAAAATATGCCAAAACCTCACAACGCTGTGACTTTTAGTATCCCTCCATGTTCAAAGCCCTATCTTAGCCTAAGTCTTTTCTATTTGTAATTGGAATTCTCCATTCACATAAAATTTTTAAAATTTGATTCACATTTGTAGTTATCCACCTGAAACTTGGTTAATTAAAATGATACAATGACCTGAATAAATTCCCCATTTCTGAAAATGTCATCAATATTTTCATGGCATGTCATCATGCTAATCTATACATTCCTTGTTCATCACCCACTTGTTTTGCACTAACTGTGTTAAAAATGGCACTACAAATTATATTTTCTATAACTCACATGGGGAATGCTTCCTGCACAAAAACTTTTTTTTTTTTTTTTTTGCATTTTGGTAAGTTTCCTGAATGCCTCTTAATAACGACTAAATTTCACAACCAAGTTCCATAATTCTTTTGTAGTGAAGACTGATATTCCATCTACTATCTGAGGTTGCTGTTGAGCTGTACTACATCTTGCCATACCCATGTTATGAGCTGAACCTCAGTCTTCATTGTATTCCACAATTTGGAGGTAAACTTCTCCAAAACCAATAGATGAGCCAAAATATTACTTGTAACATCCTGAATCTCTTTGGAAGTATATGTTAAAGTCTACTTTGCTCCTGGAAAAATTAAAAATCACATTCACATTACATCTTGCCAGACTCTCGGCTTAGCTAAATGCAAGCATATATATATATGTATATATAGGAATGCCTTTGCTTTTCTGAAAATAACTTGAATGTTGTCAGGTTCACTGGAACTTCAGTCTTGAAACAAAAAATAGTATTTGTATTAAAAAAAGCAACATATATGATAAAGACCACAAAATCACAGAACAGTTGAGGTTGGATGAGACCTCTGGAGGTTATTTGGTCCAACCCTCCACTCAAGCAGGGCCACCTAGAGCTAGTTACTAAGGACAATGTCCAGACAGTTTACAAATATTTGAAAGAGGAAGAATCCACAACATGTCTGGGCAACCTGTTCCATTATTTGGTCATTGTCAGAGTGCAAAAGTGATTCTTGATGTTCAGACAGCACTTTCTGTGTTCCAGTTTGTGCCCATCGCCTCTAGTCCTGCCACTGACTACCACTGAAAAGAGCCTCTCTCAATCATTTTTCCATTCTCCCTTTAGGTATTTATATACATTGATGAGATCCCC
Organism: Loriculus beryllinus; assembly: GCA_039877255.1. Taxonomy (NCBI): domain Eukaryota; kingdom Metazoa; phylum Chordata; class Aves; order Psittaciformes; family Psittacidae; genus Loriculus; species Loriculus beryllinus. Next base: position 3,921 of record JBCJKH010043652.1, read on the forward strand.
CCCTGGAGGTTCTCTTCTTCAGGCCAAACAGTTCCAGATCTCTCAGCCTTTCTTCATAGGAGAGGTGCTCTAGTCCATTCACCATCTTTGTCACCCTTTATTGGACTCTCTACAGTATAGCCATGTATCTCTTGTAGTGAAGAGCACAGAACTGCACACAGCAATCCATGTGTAGCCTCACAAGTGCTGATTAGAGGGGAAGAATCACCTCCCTCAACCCGCTGGTGATACTTTGTCTGATGCAGTCAAAGACACTATTAGCCTCCTTTGCAGCTTGGTGTCCATCAGGACCGTCAGGTCTTTTTCTGCTTTCCAGCTGGGTGGCCTTTAGCATATACTGGTACCAGGGGTTGTTCTTTCACAGGAACACTACTTTTCACTTCTCTTTATAGCACTGTTGCAAACTGTCATCACTAATTCTCACTAGTAATATGTACCTAATGCCATAGAAATTCAAAAGGTTGAACATTATATGAACTAAAAATAGAAATTAATTCACAAAGAAATTAAAATATGAAATGATACTTGGCACAGCATGGAATAATTATACTAAAACATATTTTGAGAAAAAAATACAGAGTGTGAGAGATTTATTTGTAATAAGACACATTTACTTGGTATGATACTAGTGAATTACAAACTGCTGAACCCTTACAAGTAGATTCATGTTGCTTTTGAGATAAAACCTGACTAAAATTTATCTTCATTTTTTAATATTATATGCTATGAATTTATTTCTTCTAATATTTCCGTTTAAGACATAAACAATATATTTCTATATTGAGACACAATTCTATGACAGAGATGACAATTTAAGTACCTACAGCTATATATATACACACATATATATGCGTATGTATATCTATAAATACAGCATTTTAATAATGCAAAGGAAAGCCTGATGCAGGATGTTCCTCCAGAGGTTCCTTTTTTCCTCAAATATTTTTCCTTTCATTGTTCTTTTATAAAATTGAACACCCTCCTATGACTCTTCACCTCACAAAAAAAAAAAAAAAAAAAAAAAATTCCCCAAAACAAAGCAGAAAAAACTCCTTTGTGATCAATGTTGCAGGTCTTTAGCAGCATCAGTTAATTAAAACTGAATTCCCAGCTCAACTTGCATTGGAAATCAAGCCTAAAATATAGCCAGGTTAAGCCCTTTAAAGCTACCTTGCATTCCATACAGGGTTGAGGATTTACTATGCATTTAAAATATTTACTGTAAGGTTTGTTGCAAAGAAACTTAAGCTCCAGGCAGACAAAAATAAACTGACAATTTTTTCTTCTATTCCATAGAAATAGAAAAATTTTAGACTGTATAATCACATGATAATTAGTATTGAAGATTACGATTTTTTTTTCCTGCTACTTAAGTAGAATTATTAGAGTCTAAATGTTAACAGACTAAATCCAAAATAAATTACTTCTTTGTTTGAATTGACTCTTCCTCTTTGAAGTGCATTCTCATTATTTCTTCCAAGAATATGTGGGTTTGTGCATCGGCCCTGTATCATTTTATGAAAAGAACCAGTTCAGAGTGATCACTACAGGGGCTGACAGTTACACTACAGAAGGGAACCTAGGTTTATTTTGAAGGTTATCAAATCCAAACTGAAGACAATATAATCTGCAAAAAGAGTGGAGCTGTGTTCATAAGCTTGCTCTAGGCAAACCAAATGGTCTGTTCACATTTACTCTTTATTTGCCACAGAAAGGAACTGTAAAGACTAGAAAGAAATATTTGATCATATTTTATTCCCAAGGGACGTCCCTGTATCTGAGGTAATATGATCTCTACTATTTGCACACCTCCTGAAGTGAAATTTTGGAATGAAGTATTTTGAAGATACATCTCCGTTGGAAATACTGATCCGCTAGGGTACAGCTAAGATTTAGCTGTAGGTAGAATGGTAGCTGACTTTAATATACCTCACCTGCCACTGGCAGTGGGCAAAACATATTTTTATTAACAGTTTTCAGAACTGCTCTCCCCAATTTCTGGGGGGAGTTAGAACCAGGTAACCCCTTAACAAGTATCTGTTATTTTGGCTGAAGTACAGAGTGGTTAGGAAAAAAACCAGCCACAAACAAAGCCCTCTTCTTTTGCAAGCCTACTCAAAAGCAAGTCACAAAATAAAAAGTTGCATGCTTTGAAATACGCAATAAATAGACATGGATTACTTGTGAAGTCAACCTTATTACAATTGTCCCCATCATGTGTGCAGTGCAGGCAGATGGAGAAAGAGCTCAAGTGCACAGTCTGCATTTAACCTCTTCTATGGTCCATTCTGCCAGTGAGACAGCTGATTATAACAAGCAGCAAATGAAATGGAAAAGGAAGCAAAAAGGACATGGCAGGTGAAGATGATAAAGTTAGAGGCAGCATGACTGCATAGCTTCTAAATAAAAGCATGCCATGTGAGATTCTGAAAGAATGAAGCATGATAAAATTGCATATTGCCATAGACAAGGACTCCTATAGCCCTAGACCCTCTAGTAACCTTACATATAAGCCAGGCTTTAGCTGTCCAGTACAGAGAACATGTCCCAACTTCAGCATCCGGATCAATGCTGACAGAAGAGCATATGATAATCAAGTCTGAATAGCCAATAGGGAAGTTGAGTGGGTTTCTAGTGAGATACTTGTATCTACAAGCTTGTGTATGAGCCTCAGTGAGTGGTGAGATTTGCTAGCAGGCTTTTGACCAGGCAATAGGTAGGAGCAGAATCAGGTAATTTCTATTGTTCACACTTATGTCAGTGGTGTTTGGTTGTAACAGGATGTCAGTAAAGCCACTCCTATTTGCTCATCTGTGGGCAGTTGACTGTCTATAGAGGCATATGCATGAGCATGTATGTGCATCATAGCACAACAGGAAGGACAACTCCCTCAGGTCCTGAAGTCCATTGGATCCAGTCAGAACTTAAGGATTTACACAAACATTGCTTTCACCATCTGCAAAATTAGTCTAATGAGTCAGAAGTGATGCCAAGCTGGTTAGCAATGACTTACTGCAATCCCCACAGGCAAATAAGTCATTTAGATAGTACAACAGTATTTCAAAAGTATTTTGATAGAGTGAAAAAGTCATAAATTAAAGATAAAATTGTTTTTGGAGTTAGTACTGTATTTCCTGTAACAGACACTTATATCCCCAGGTGCAGCAGTGCAAATGAAATCTTGTGATAAAACACTTTCATTGGATTAATACATATATAAATGTTAACATTTTTATTGGGCATTCATTTTTCATTTACAGTGAACTAATATAGAAGTAGTTATATAGAAATATAATCTAGAAAACCAAATTTTGCTGTGAAAATAATATGCCCAATTGACATAATATCTTTTATATTTTCAGTGTTCTGATAGGATCATGTGTCAAGATTTTCTTCTGGTTTCCAAGTGTAGAAGTTATTTTAGCCTAGGCTCACTAGTGATAAATCCTAAGCCAAGGATATTAAATATTTTGCTTTGTTACTATGAAAGGTATTAACCTCATTTACTAGATGACTGGAAATATATTACTATCAGTTGTTTCTGTCAAGCATGATTAATTCTCTCAAACTAATAATAATTAGCTATTTCCATTCCTGTAGTCATGTCAGATGCAGAACATACTCAGCTCATTTTAATTCAGTATTCTCTGTATTTTCAACTAGTCTCTCACATGAAGATAGTAGAGTGTCTTAGCAGAAAAAAAAAATGTGCTAAAATGTATTTGAGAGTAGTACATTTTAACTAGAGTACAAAAGAGCTGTCACTTCTCGCGGAACCTGGATTTTTTTATTTCTCTCCTTAGTAGCTGGCACAGTGCTGTGTTTTAACTTTAGTCTGAGAACAGTGCTGATAACACACTTGATGATTTAGTTGTTGCTAGGTAGTGTTTACCCTGATCAAAGATTTTTCTGTCTCTCATGGTCTGCCAGTGAGGAGGGGCACAAGAAGCTGCAGGCGAAGCAGACGCAGGACATCTGACCCAAACTAGCCAAAGGGATATTCCATATCGTAGAGTGTCATGATCAGTATATAAACTGAAGGGAGTTGGTCAGGGGGGCTGAACACTGCCTGGGGACAGATTTGGCAGCAGTCAGTTGTATGCAACTTATTTAAATTTACTCTGATTTAAAAGATTTTGTCCTAATAAATATGAAATTAGGCCAATACTACTTATCAAATACCTAATCAAGTATGAATAATCTAATTGCATTTTTTTAGGAGATGAAATCATTATTAATGGTATGCTGGCAATTATAATTAAACACAAGTTTTTCACCAAACAACAGAAAGGTCTTGGTATTGTTACATATTATTCAAACAGAAATAATGCTATATCAAATATACTATACTTCATGGACACTTGATTCTTCACCTTTAAAAGATAATAAAAAAATAAAATATACCTGGAGAGCACTCAGGCTACATTAACTTTTAATTTTTTCACATTCAAGAAGAAAAATTACTTTGATAAAGGTGGGATTTCACTTATCTGAAGGTATTTAGCCAAAAAATTAGTTCTGTTTCAGAATGGAAAAAGCAAACTACTAAAGATACCCTGCTTAAAGAGACCTTGAATTCTCAGATTTGAAGTAGATATGTAACCTTTAAACATTGTCTAAATTAATCCCTTTCTAAGGATATACAAGAAACTTCTTGTTATTTTATTGGGCAATAAACAAGGACTTCTTTAAAGTCCTATTTAAACATCTAGTGAACTGCAAGACTAAATTTTTTTCAGAGTGACACTATGTGGCAAACTTTCTTCAAAAGAAAGTGGTGGGCAAGATGACCTCCTGAGAGGTGCTCAGAGCCCTAGGGACATAGCCACTATAAAAAAGTCCTTAGAATGCTCCTGTGCAAACTGGTTTCCATATAAGTGAGGTATTTAGAAACATTCTTTTCTGTGTCTTCATCTTTTTGTCTGGAAAAAAGGGCAGAATTCTAATCTATCATCAGCCTAGACCAAGATCATTTGACCTATACACAAACCTGAGAAAAAGAACTGACCATTAAATTAATGTTTGTGTGTTACATGTTATATTCTCCTTCTATCTGTTATAGTTGTCATGTCTCTACCTCTGGAAGAATAGGCCTCTTCTGCCCCAGCATTATAGACAGAATGAAAACAAAGTGGAAGCCAGGATTTTTTACTTTTTTTTTTCAAGAAACAAATAAGATGAAATGAGGATATTGAAGAGACCAGCAGGTTAAGTAGTTTGCTCTGAAGTTATTGCCCCAACCATTTTTGTAATACTGGGAAGCTAAAGAGGGCCTGAAATTCTGCCTCCATAAACTGCCTAAAGTGAGAATTCTGCTAGAAATTTTAATAACAGAAACTTATGTCTCTTAAAGGCCTTGGTAATCTGTGAAGTGTAAGAGCATCGGAGACCTCTCAGTCATGGAAGAACTAGAAAATGCAGTGAATGGCAAAAAAGGAATATAACAATATAAGATATTGCAAGGCAATCAATTTGCCCCATCCATCCTGAAACTGCCAACATACTGGACTTCAAGAATGCAACATAAAGAAGAGATCACATTAGTATAAGACCATACTTACTTTCATTTTTTAATTCCTGGTAAAGGCAAATGTCCTTACATTTCCATTAATGTTGTCACAAATTCCCCTTTAGAAAGAATGCTGGAAAGGAACTTGTCGTGGTTTAAATCCAGCCACGCAGCTTGTTCACTCACTCAATCTCCCCTTTCTTGCCCTCCCCCTGCTTCTGGAGGGATGGGGAGAATCAAAAGAATGCAACTCCCACAGGTTGAGATAAGAAGTGTTTAGTAACTAAGGTATAACACAAATCACTGCTGCTACCACCAATAGTAATAATGATAAAGGAAATAACAAGAGAAGAGAATACAGCACCTCACCACCCATTGACAGATAACTCACCCCACCCTGCCCAATACCTCATCCAACCCCCCCAGAGCCCTAGCCCTTACAAGTGACTTTCAGTTACATCCTGGGCATGACGTGCTGTGGTATGGAATACCTCTTTGGTTAGTTTGGGTCAGGTGTCCTGTGTCTGCTTCCTCCCAGCCTCCCCTCCTCCCTGGCAGAGCATGAGACTCACAAAGTCCTTGGTCAGAGTAAACATCAGTGTTATCAGCTCTGTTCCCATGCTGAAAGTCAAAACACAGAGCTGCACAAGCTACTAAGAAGGAGAAAAATTGACTGCTACTGCTAAACCCAGGACAGAACTCTTCCATGTTCACACATAGTTTGAGAAATAGGAATAGAAGATTAAGTTGTACAAAGTAGATAATTTCTGCAAGATATTGAGAAAATAAAATTCTAAGTATGAAGTATAGCATGAAGAGAACTTAAGGTGTAGCCCACAAGATGTATACAAATCAGTAAGAATCAGAGACATGATATAAACCACTTTTAAATAAAATAATACCGCAAGGGACAAGCTGATAAAAAGAGATCTCTGCTTTATGTCATTCTTTTTTAGCTATTATTCAAGGAGACAAAAAATTGATGAACTTCTGTGAGACATACCCCTTTCTCTTTAATCACAAAAAACGGTAGTGGACTTACCTGCAAAAAAAGCAGACCAAAGTGGCATGACTTCCTCATAGTAGAGGGTTCATAGATTTTTTTATGATTATATACAATTTAATTTGAAATGAAAATAAATATTTTGAAAACTCAAACATTAGTTTTGTTTTACTATGGACCTTCCGTTATTTAACCTGCTTCCTTATTCCAGTCAATAATAAATATTCTCACACTGAAAGTTAAGCAAATATTTAAGCATTTTGTGTGTTTATCCCCCAGTCATACAGTACTTTGGAAGAATATGTTTTAAAATTCATTATGGAACCCTCTTTTTATGCCAAATTTATTTCAAGTAAGATGACTCCCTATTCTATTTGTCCTTCTAAATGGCAGGTGAATATAGGTCTTTAATCTCTCCTAGACCATCAGGAAAATTGTTCTTCATCACATAAAAATCTCTTTGTTTTCATGGACATTCAACATACTCTATGAAAATACAGTCTTTCTGCAGTTCACTGAACATTTAGGGCCAAATAAACAAAATAACATAATTTCTCATTAGTGAGAAGGTTCAACAATCCTATAGCACAGAACAAACGCTTCTAATAGTGTTTTTTTCTCTTTTTTTTTTTTTTTCTGTATGTTGTGTATGTTTCTGTACATTTTCCCAAGAAGTCTGAATGTTTATGCCTCCAGGTCTTTAAAAAGGCTCTTAAAACAACTTTATATATCACTAGTTTCATTGGTAGGGTCTTTATATCCCCAAATGTGTTAAATTATCGTTGTCTTCATGGTTTGAAGAGTCCCCTATGCTGCTTGCTTCACTGAAGTTTTTATTATGTTTTTGTAAATAGCTTTAGCATTATTTTATAAAATGTGCAGGAGTGTCATATTTTCCAGGTGCTTTGCCACATTCATGGGTTTTTTTAATAAATTCAGTCACTTCTTTCACTCACATCTTTGTAGCATATTGTTAACCTTTTTTGGAAGATTTTTTAAAAGTAGTGACAGTGTAAAAAATGCAGACATCTCTTTAGTAGATTAAAATCTATGTAAAAGTTCACTAAAACTAAACAGAACAAACTATGCCTATTTTGACCTTGATGAAGAATGAGTTAAAAAAAGAATACAAAGAAAATATCCCGTGCCTGTTCCATTACCTGATTTTTTTCTCTGAGGAGAAAACTAGCACTTTACTGTAGTATTTCCACTATGACATCTCACAAAAGTTGGAGTTGGAACATTTAAGACTTGATCCAAAGCCTCATGTGGTTAAAAGTTTGGAGTTCAACTAACTCAATTGCTGTTCTAAAAAACCACTTCACCCTGTCTCTAAAACCTATGATGAAAAATGAAAATAAGTAAACAGGAAGGCAAGTCCTTCCATTAAATGCCATCAAAGACACTTTTGACTATGTAGGCAAGTTAATTTTTTTAAGACTTCAGGTCTATATTTAAAGATGCCATACTGTATTTCATTCTAATTTTGTAGGAACTTTCATGGATTTCTAATATTTTTCTGTATTTGTATTGTCAAGTACAACTGTCAGGTAAGTATGAAAAAACAAGGCTGTGGGAAAAAGGAAATGCCCTGTTTGCAGTTAAAGTTGAAAAAGTGAAATGACCAGAAGGTGTAAACCTTTCTCAGTTTCTGTAAACAAACTTGAAAACTATCTGGATGATATGCTCCTGTCCAACAGAATTTTTCAGATCATAATCATAGCTGATAGATACACAAGCAATAGGCTGAATCCCCAAATGAATCTCATATGTCTCTGCAAATCATGCTAAAACTCTCACTGCTTTTAATGGAGTCAGGAATTCAACCCCAGCTAAGAATAGTAATGCTCATGACATCTTTATGTGAACTATTTGCGCTACAGCATAACGATATATTAAAAAGAGAG
>JBCJKH010043655.1:0-13611 GCA_039877255.1 Loriculus beryllinus
CCTCCAGCGTATCCACCGAACCACACAGCTTGGTGTCATCAGCAAACTTGCTGAGGGTGCACTCAATCCCACTGTCCAATGTCAGCAACAAAGATGTTAATCATAGTTTTCCTCAGTGTTGTTATTCCTTAGTGTTGTCATCCTGTTCAAGCAATCACATTATGGAGCACTGTCAGCAGTCCAAATCGTTTTATTGCAGAAATTATTAGTTATTTCTCTTTTGGCTGTTTGCTCTTCAAAATTCTGTGTGTGCTCCCAATCATCAACTATAAATCATGAATAAGATCATTCAGACAGACAAAAGCATTGTGATACACGATCTGGTTCTTTTGCTAGAAGGGTAGTGGGAGGGGGAGAGAATAAAAATTTATTGATTTTATCCATTTTAAGAGTAACACTAAGCATGAGTCAACTCAGCAGCAAATTACTGAGCAACTGATAAAAAAGTAAGAGCAACACACATACATATACACACCTGATTTTTTCTACCCAAACCTTTACATTTTCAGCTTTTAACTGATGTTAGCTTTGAGAGAATTTACCCTCATACCCACCATAATCCTTTCTTTTCCAATCATACATCCTTACAGGTAGCCAGCGCTGCCTGAACTGGCACTAGCCACGACTAAAACGAGTGAATGCAAACAACTAATAAAAATCACACAACTGGAAAACAAACAAAAAAATCTCACTTCAAAATTTAAATACAGCTGTGCATCACTAGTTATGTTTTACCATTTCCTATTATTTTAAGTAGTAAAATCCCTTCAACGCATTCATTAGAAAGCATGTATGCACCTGTTAGAATTTTCAGTTACCTTTGCTATTGGCGTCTTCACCAGTTTCTTCTTCTTCTACTTCTTCAACATCTTCCATATCCTGTTGATCAAGTTCAGACTGTTCTTTGCTATTAGAAATATTCAGCAACAGATCAAGTTAATTTTATAAAATACTATAATCAGCTTAAAGAGCTCAAATTAGAGATCATGTGGGTAGAAGCAAACTGTTGCATCAGTTTTGATCTATGACAATCTAGAAGTCTAAACAGCCAAAGCCAAATTTGTCTTCATAGACTCAAGTTTTACATCAGCAATCTCAGAACTGTTTAAAGAGCTAGCAGCTTTCCAGAATTTTGAAGAGTCCTTTCTACAAAAGAATTCATTCAGCTCCTGATCATATCAACAAGTCAAAGCCTTTTTATGCTCTATACATATTCTTTGTTAAGATGTGCAGGCCTTGAGAACTGAGGGTAGGTTTACCTAAACTATACTTTGAATGCCATAAAATGAGCCAAGTATAGAAAGAAATCTACATACAGTGAAACAGTAATAATGAGCAGTACTAACATTGTTTTCCCCTCCAGAATTCCAACTAACATAGTATATTGACTGGTATCTTGTCTTAGTTTTGGATTTACTTACAACTAATATCCCAAACTCAACTTAAAACTTCCACACACTATAAACCTCACATCTTGCCACAGCATGAAGATCATTACCTAGACCCTGTCTATTAACTATCTGGAGATCACAGCCATCTGAAGTACAGCAAACATAGTAAGAACCAAAGTAACCTACAGATTTTACTTACTTGTCTATGTCTGCCATTCTCCTAGATTTCAAACCCTAGAAGAGAGATAAAAAGAAAAGTAAGAACAGCAGCATTAGACTTCACTTACAAGGTCTACAGGCAACTGCCATAACCCTAAAAAAAAAAGAAACAAACAAGAACTATATCAGCTATAAGAAATAGGATAAATACATATTATAATCTGAAGAGTGGTTTATCTCCTATATGCTTTGAACCCTCACTTTAAAGCATACAAAAATACTGAAAAACTGTTCTGGTTTAGAACCAGTAGATCCACTCATATGAATCTAAGTACCAGCAAAATTCCATGGTGCATTTCTTATCATGGGACTGTACTAGTATCACAGATTGAAAATTAGTCTTATTCCAGTATAAAATCAAAATATAACCCAAGAAAAAACTGAAGCAAAAGGGGTGCCAAAACTATGTTGGTAACTGTTTACTCCAGCATGTAATTGCAGACAGAGGATACATATAGCTAAACCAGTTTATTTTAATACTAAAGAAGACTTTTGTGGCTACATAATCCAAGTGGTTCCTCAGAATGCCCAGAGAATAATAAGAAAGTTTAAGTAAAGAACTGATGTCAGGTGCCAAGCTATTTAACAAAACTAATTTCCATGTCCTGAATGATCAGAATTTCCGTAGGTATCTCAGTATCATCATAAACACATTCCAGACACAATAACGAGAAATATGTTGAGACTACAGCAAATCTTGCAAGCTACTAAGCATCTATGTTCACAAATGTATTACAAGATGAAAAACATCTTCCACCAGCAAAATCATACTGCAGTCTATTCTCCAAAGAGATGTTTTTGGTAGCTTCAAATCAGAGACAATACTATGCACAAGAAAACATTGTCCTATTAATGCTGTCTTAGGTCAATGACCCAGGAAGCATAGAAACTACTGCTTTAAGTCCCCATTTTAGCTGCTGCCCAGTAAGCTAAACAAATTTGAGTTTAATTCAGGAAGTTTAACTCCTTATAATGCATGCCAATGATTAGTCAGTGTTGTCCCAGTAAGATCAGCACATTAACAGTCATGAAGAGACATGTTAGAATATAAACTTCAGAATTTAACACCAACATTCTATGTATAAAATAGAATATAGTAACAATAGCAACACATTATCCTGGTGTTGTAACTACTTCCCAACAATTACATGGGAAGGAAGTACGATGTCTTCATTTAGGACCACAGTTTTACAGTGCCAATGAAGTACTTAGGAGACTGCACATAATTAGAAAAGTTCAATTTACCAGTATGCAGGAAAATTAGAGAACCAACTAATTGTCACTTTATTTCAGAATAATACAGTATTTGCTATCAAATAGAATGGCAGCATCGCTATAAACAGAAGGCCATCTAATAATTCAGTAAAAAATTGAGGAGTTCCAGTAATATTTTTTATTCATTTTCAGTTTCTCAAAATTCAGATCATGTTCGCCTGTACAGGGACTTCAGGTTTACACACAGATGCAAGCTTCCTATATAGCAATTCCAAAGAGGGTCCTTTGGATGCCATTCTCAAAAGACAGCGTAGACCGAAGACCTACACAAACTGAAAACACAGTACAATCAAAACTCTTAATTTAGATACCTCTGTTTCTTGAGTGACATAGTTAGCATTATTTCTGATATGCAAAAGTTCTTATCCATGCAAAATATACAATCTTTTCCTTACACATTTTCTTTTAACTTGTTCTTCACACAGGCCCTTTCCAACTAACAGTATCACTGTATAAACGAGCACAAGATGCACAGCTCACCTGTCTTTCATCGTCATAGAATCATCATAGAATAGTAAGAGTTGGAAAGGACCTTAAGATCATCTAGCTCCCCTGCCATGTGCAAGGACACCTGACCCTCAACCATGTTCACACATTCTTATGCAAATGTGACAGTGATCACATTCAATAACTATTACTGCTCCCTGCAGAGACCAGCATTTCCTCTCTCCATTCTCCCCAGCAAATACAGCTTTCACTTCCCATAAAACTAGAGGCAGTTCTTTCAAAACTGTGATCAATGACAACACAAACCCCATAGCCATACCAAGCCAGTGGCTAGTTGAAACAGCAGCTGAAGGACCTTAGACACGTATTTCATGAGAAGATTGACTTCTACAGTTCATTTAAACTTTTTTTTTCTAAGTAAGATTATGAAATGGGCTATGAGCAAGTCATGCCTAAAAACTTAAAAGCAGTAGTCATCCCATCTCCAAAACTTGCCATTAACAGACATGTATTAAAGAAAGTAATAACATGGCAAGAATTCCCCCAGAAACACTTTACGCTGTCACTCACATTCAGGAAAAACATGCTGGCTCAGGAAGTGCAGGTATTTGACAACATCATAATAATGTTTTATTCCATAAAGTAGTTCTCACCTTCCCTGAAAGCATGCAGGTAAGCTGATGTTATCACCCAATCACCGAAGAAGCACTAAAATCCTATTTCTGAGTTGCAACATTTGGCTCAGAGATCATAACAGAGTCAGATTTTTCTACACTGGGCAGCAGTGTGTCAGAGAAATTCCCACCAGCAGTCTTTGCGCTCTTGAATTCCTCAGTGAGTCCTCATTTTCACCATTCTGAACAACTACCTGTCATCAGCAATGTTCATCCTTCCACTGTTTCCCCCCCCTCTTTTCCAGATGACTTATGACCATACTGAAGGCATTCATCTCATTGCAGCATCCCTGTGGGAGTCCAGCGCCTGCCCCACTTTGTCCTTACTGCAAAGAGCAGATGCTCACCCTCTGCGTCCTGCCTTTTAAATGAACCATGCAAACACTATGTTTCCCAACTATGGCCCAGTTTATTCAATAACTTTGAATAACATTCTTCAAAGATTTTTTTTTTTAATTAAAACAGACTTATCAAGCAGCTGTCAACTTCAGAACCTCCCTCTGATGTGTTCCTATCTGCTTCATCCCATTTCTCTTGCTCTCCTTGCACCACTTTTTCATGTTTGATCCTTTAATCTTGCCTCCACATTTCACACAACTCAGTAGCAGAACGTTTGCAGTTGGAAAAGCTCTCCTGCAAACTGAGGAGATGCTACTGTCTGTCATGACACTGTCATCTGCCAGCTCTAGACAACAGCTCTTGCATGAGGAGGATACAAGGCATTATGCCAACCAAACTATGTTGGCAGACACTTAAGCTAATCTGTGCAACCCACTACCACGGATATGTAGTTGCATCACAATTAATTTATTGTCACGTACTTAAACAACCATAAGCTCTGCTGCAAACACAGTTCAACTAGTAAAAAAGAAACAACCCTGTAGGCAGAGGAGCACTGAGAAAATACATTCCTTAAGAACAAACAGCCTCCACTATTTTTGCACAATGCCTGATATAAGGTGCCAGTCTAATATCCAGAGCTTTGGATACAGTATGTACCAAAATCAGTAATACTAAAATACATCACAGCAGGATTTATTTTGCAGTATCTTCCCAAAACTAAGTACTTGTAGTACTCTGCTTTGCACAAGAAAGATGTAGCCAGTTTGTTTCAGAGGTAAATTTAGCATTGGGAACAGCAGCTGCACCTTGGCATGTGAACCGCAAGAAGCATTCACTGGCTTCACTTCTTGAAGCAGTTCCTGGGATGCAGGATCCTAACAGACCTGGCTACAATGGTGTTTTACTGTGAGCCTCAGTGTCTAAGTGATTGCTTTAGGCTGAGATACTACTTAGAATCTATGCCTTCTGACTGCAAGAAGAGGCTTGAGTGCCAATAAAAGGTAGCCTCCCTCCCTGCTCAAAAGCCAGCAGACAAATAACCTCCTTATTCACAAAGTATTTTTTTTCCTGTTACTTAAAACAGCTACAACCAGCAGGCACTGCATTATGGTCAAATACAGAGGTACCCAGAGGCCTCACTTACATGCTTTGCTGTACTCTGTAACAGGCAGAGGAAAAAAACGGTTGCCTTTGCAGAGATTTAAAGAGAGTACATAGGAAGTCTGTGCTCCAAAAAAGAATCAAAGCCACAGAAAAGCAGGCTACACAGCAACTTTTCCAGAGGCTAAAGTTTAAAGCCTCTTTCATACAGGTAGCTTAAGCTTGATCACAAGCCTGCCTGCCATCACAAGAAATGTGTTTTTTCAAAACAAAAAGGTTAGGACACTGTTAATCTAGCAAAAGGTTAGCCACAATTGAGGACATTGGCATAGCTCCCTAAAAACTTAAATTTTACCAGAGCAGTACGAAAATTTGCTATCATCAATGATGTTCAAAGGACAGTCCACCTCCCGAATCTGTCATGGGTTTTAAAAAATGCAGTTCGATAACATGCAGAAACTAATATTTATTGCCTCGAGATACCTATTAGTAAGCTTCCAGTTTTCAGGGGTTATTGTTTCTTCACAGAGTAGTTTTGCTTAAGTGAAGGCAGAAACAAATTGTAAAACTTCAGCCCTCCCCAGTCTTTCCTTTACCCACAGAGAAACCAGAGTTTGCACAGCAGCACCATCTGTGTTACAGCTAGAAAGCAATCCCCCTGCCGAGAGGCCTGCTCTTTTGAAGATCAGCTCTGAGTCCCAAGTAAGCATGGCAGTATTAGATTACCCTAACATCCACCCAGCCTCAGGAAGACAGGTCAGAGAGGTGAATCAAGAATCAGCTGAGGAGGCTGTCCTGAGACAGCCCTTCTCCAGCAAGACAACAGTTTTTGCACAAGCCCTAAGGCTGGAAGGTCGCCAACAGATCTGAGCTGTTAAACATCACTGTAGATATCACAAAGTATGTCCCTTCCCCCCCTTTCAGGAAACACCCTTTCCCCTTCTCTAGAGGAACTGCTCACACAATTAGCTTGCAATGGCAAGTAGAAGAAATTTCTCAAGTAGTTCAAGGGACAGAAATGGACTTTTTGAGGGTATCTGACCCAAACTGCAGGCAAACCTTTCTTACAGGCATCTTCAAAAAAAAAAACATCTGCCCTGTTGGCCAAACTAATTTCCTCAATAGTCAATAATTCAGAACACTGCAAGTAAGTCTGCCTGTTCACAGACATACACGCATCAGTCTGTCTCAGGCAAGCCTTGTGCAACTGAGAGCAATATATTAACAGATGTCCAAAACAAGTGGACCCTATACGGTATTAATAAGCTGCAACACAGGATAGTAAACTAAGTGGACTAAATAAGATGTCAGTGAAAGAGGTCCAGCTAGAGGACAGCTAGTTGTATAAAAAATTATCACGATTAAGTCCTATAAACTACTTGCAACGCAAACAAAAACCAAAAGTGCCAGACAAATGACATCATACCACCCAAGCTCAACTCTCACTACAGACTGGGAAACTCAAGAGCAATGTACTCACTGGAAGCAACTTCAAACTGATGTTATTGCCTAGCATTCCACAAGGGCAACTTGTAACGTTTTTCTTTATATAATAAACTTCAAAAGAAAAAAAAGAAAAAAAAATAAGAAAAAAAAACAGTCACGTAGAGATCCATCAAAAGACACTCTTCTCCTGTAGGTGTTCAAAATAATTGGGCTAATTTGCTTGAAACCACTAAGAGATGTTTATAGCTTTAAAGATCTCAGATGCTCTCCATAGAGCAGTTTCATGTCAGAACTGGCTGAATTGCTTTAAAAGTGCACAGTACATGGTACGGAGTTATACACTTCAAATTTTTTGGCAACAAGACCTAAAAAACCCATCTCAATCATTTCACAACTGGTAGAAGGAGATACAGTACCAATCAGCTGATAGGAAAACTGTTACATGAGAAAGGATCATACAGTGCAGTAATAAGTAGGAAAGCATTTAGCTCCTCTTCAAAAAGAAGCAACTGAATAATGTATCAGATTTTTAAACGCCATTTCAAAAAGAAATCAAGCAGAAAACCAAGTGTTTCCTTTTACTTGTGTGAATAAAATAATGAAACATCTATTATCATTAGCATGGAAATTAGTCATGAAACAAAGGGATATTGCACTTATCACCAACACAGGCAGACAAGCAACGCATTACAAACAGATTTTATCATTTATACTATGGAAAAAAATGTCTTCTTAGAAAAGCTGAAGGTCAGCAAAAGATATCCAAAAAAACAGTCTCTTAAGTGAGCAGGGGACTCTATGCTACCTGTCACATCAAGATATCCATCTATTCTATGAAAGATATTATCAGCTGCTGAACTCTACGGAGACGATTTCCTTTTATTAGCACCTCAAAGTTCTTTTATTAACACAAGATTTCCATTATTATAGGAGAGCAAAAATTGACAAAATTAATTTGAGTTTTCAATTCCAGAGTAGATAATTAAGATCGTCCAAACACAAGCACAGAAAACAAGAGTCTGACATAATAAAAGCTATCAAGGTCTGATAAGGAAACTAAGGAACTAATGGTCAACGGAAGTAAAAAGAATCCAGGTTCCTCAACATAGTAACAAGGTGCCATTGAACCCTTGCAGTAATTCAAACCCCTCTGTTTCGTTGCAGTTTATTGCGCAAGCACCAACTCATCCAGAAGACAACCAGCAGTAGATATGCTAACTGGCACAAGGATATATGGGAATTTTTAGCAGAAGCTCAAGTAAAGTCATCTAAACCAAGCAGAGAAGGGTAAGAAATTCAGATGAGTAGTGATGCTTCAGAAAACACTGAGAACTTTTAGCTACATGCAAGTGCTAAACTGTCCAAGATAGGAAGCACTCGCACCACCACAGGGGAGAAATGCCTCCTTCATTAAGGGAACACAGGGTTTAGCTGACTGGATCATCAGGCAGAGAAAGTCAATATAACTGTCAAATGCTACTGAAAAAGCTTGTCATGGTTCTTCCTTAACTACGCACAGCCCCTTCCTTTCATCAACAACGTCTGAACAGCAGGGAAGTTTAAAAAAAAAGTGCTAGGTGTTTCTTTGTACAGGGCTGGACCTGTACAGGGCAGGGTAAAGAAGCAGAGACCACCACAGGCAAGTAGCTTCTATAACAACTCATGAATAGAGCTAGGCAAGTCTGAAGTTACTTTATGCTATAACATCTTATCTTGTGATAACAAAATTGAGAATCCGGCTGTAGAGAATAGGAATACTAAATCATGATAATGCTGAACCAAGTAACAAAACAATCTGCTCTCTCCTCTTCAAGTGGTTTTGTTTTTTTTTTTTTTGCTTTTCCTAATTACTCCTGAGGTAAAGGCACCAACATCAACCATTTGCCAATGCAACAGTGCTTGCAGGCCCCTGCAAAATACATGTTTTGGCATGAAAACACAGATTTTTTTACATTTCAACTTTGAAGTACTCTACAACTTGCATGGGAACACCAGTTACATGATGGAAAAAAAGGCAAATTCTTCAAGGCTAAACAGAGTTGTTATGATACATATACATATATATACACACATATATATAATTCAGTTACTAGTAACTGCAGAGCTTGGTTTCATTCATGTGGAAACACTTCTTAGAGCTTTCCCCTAAACTTGTTTTTAATTCAGGCAATGAAAATTCAGTCAATGAATGCTAACCTCCTCTATTTTTGTAGCATTTTAATTGAATTGTAGGTAGTGCCTGTTCACTCGTGCAGCAAAGAAGTCTCCCTAAGTAAAATGACTACAGAACTATAATTTAAAATCTGGACTGAATTGTATCTGCATGTTTGTCTCTGCTACTGATCTGAGCTTCCCAATCATGTTCTAAAAATAGGGTAATTAGCACACAATGTGGCCTTTGTTCTGGATGCCAAGATTCTGTAGCAGAAAACCTACCAATTTCTATTTAGAACAACCTTTTGTTATTACATAACTAATACAGAATCTTAAATTCAAATCTGAAAAATCTAAACAAGAATTATAAAAAAAAAAAACCCAAACTAATCAGTATAGCTTGCTGCGGTTTCTGTCACTGATAATGGGAGCACAGCAGCCATCCTGAAGGGCCAAAACAAGAATCTTCATACAAAAAAGATATTTAAAACTTTGTGAGATAGTTTTTCTCTTTGCAACTCATGTTGGCACAGGTGTTCAGTTTGTTAAAGACTGTCCAAGTAACACAAAAATTGTATTCTAACAAAGTACTCCAGGTAGCACAGCGCATTTTAACAGTTCAAAAGATCACCTTGTTCATGCCACAATGTTAAATGAAGGAGAGTATCAGTTAACTACTGACATTGCCACATAAGCAAATACAACCATATTGGCAGTTACACTACCTGCAAGACTCACACGCTGCAGCATTAAAGTTTTTATACAATTTGACTAAAAACATCCTTATCTGAAAAGGAAGCTAAAGAAAGCCACTAAAAAATGTGTACAGGTTTCAGCTGCGTGTTTTTGCTGGAACATCCAATAAATGCAATAGTGTAAACTCATTTGTGCCCCAAGAAGCCACTGAAATTCCTAAAATATATTTAGCAACTTGTTAGATCCAGCTCAATATTTTTTCCATGGAAACAAAGCTATTACTAAACTGCAAACCTTAAAACATCCAGATTTCAACTAACAATCTAACAGTCACTACATAAAACACAACAACCTAACTTTGACACCTTGTGGAGACTGTCAGGGGTGAGATGTCACAATCGGTAGTAAGACCAAACAGAAGTATGTGCATATATGCATGGTTATGGTTTTCAGTAACTCACTTTCAGATGAACACAGGTGCAGAGTTTAAAAAGCATGTGTAAATATATACTACACCTGTAGAGAAGAACTTAAGCCAAGGAAATTGAGCTTTATTTCAAACTGATCTTCATAAGCATATTTTTTTTTCAAGTTTCAATCAATCATGTTTTTGGCACCAGCAGAAGTACCCAATACCTCTGTAACAATGAAGGTGATGAGAGAATCAAGAGGCCATATCATGAAGATCTCATCAGTTAAAAAATAGTGAACTCATTTCTGATGATGTCACTTGCACACACAAGGAATAGAATAAAGCACTTAATACCAGCTCACACTTAACCATCCAAAGTCAAGACGAGTAACATCCAAAATTAGAGTATCACAGAGTTAAGACCTGCTTAAAAAGGTGACCCAAATGAGGCAAAACAGTACTAAAATCAAAAGCAACATATATTACAAGAAGCAACTAAAGCTAAAAGGTCAAAAAATTGCTGTGTAAAGACACAGATACAACTGCATGCAGCCCACTGAAGACTGCTACTCAACATGCATAAGTAATCAAGACCTGAAATGAATGTGATGACTAAAATGCACAATGCAAAACATGATCATTCTGTACTTCAGTAACATATCCTTAATAGAAATACTGTATTCACTGCTGAACACTACAGAAGAGAGGAAACAGATCAACTCAGGGCCTAGCAACCTGAATACTTGAGGAACAAGAGCAGTTTAAATCTGAGATTAATAGTATTTGAGAGGTGAACAATGAGAAGTAACAAAAAAAAATACCCAAGTTAAAAGGAAGTTCAAGAAGAACCGATTAAAAATTGGCTTGAATGTAAACAACTGTTTCATTTCATGTCCCCTCCCATGCTTCCCTCCTCCCTCCAGCCTAACCTTCCAATGCTTAAGACAGGTTTTTAACTAAAGCCAGAACTAGGCTCTAGTTAAATGGCCAGGAAACTTTTCATCATGGGCAAGTCATCCCACAAAAAAGTGAAAACTGCCCCACCTTCCTTTGAAACATCTCATACGAAACAAGATATCTAGATATAGCTGTGTTCAAGACCAGGCTGGACAGAGCCTTGGGTGACATGGTTTAGTGCGAAGTGTCCCTGTCCATGGCACTAGATGATCTTAAGGTCCTTTCGAACCCTAACTATTCTATGATTCTATGATAAAGTAGTGGACTGAACTACTCTTACCACAGATGGTCAGAAAAGCCAACAATATTTATGATTCTAACCTGGGTCTTCAAAGCCTGGGTGTTTGGTCCATTCTAGATTTTAGGTACCTGCTTAGTCAAATCTCTCACCCAGAATTTCTAGCATTTAAAAACTAGAATTCTACTATCTCTTAAGACTAATTGGTTGCAATTTAGGTGGGGGTGGTGGTATGTTTTTAAAGAATAAATGCCAAATCAGCAACTGAACGCTTCACAGCTGCAGGTACACCCAGAAACTGAAGTCTTCTAAAAAGTTGCTTTCACCTTTTGACCATAAAAAGCTACTAAGGATCAACTGGTAGTATTTTATTCTGAAGTCTACAAAGACCAGCTGAAACTGCTCATGTTCAACTGCCGACCCGTTAGCATAAGCTAAGCTTTAAACTGAGACACTGCTAAAGTATGTCTGTGCAAATGTACACTTAAGCATACATCCAGCCCCCCAAAGCATCTGTATCTTCCAATACTAAAATCTTAACAGCTCTGCATCTAAGAAGGATCTCCAGTCTAATGTTTGACAGTAGTTAAATGCAGATTGTGTTTCAGTCATACATAAATTCATTTAAAATATTAATCTTTAGGGAGAACATAAATTATTTCAAACCTTACATTATGTATATTTTAAAACTAAGTATGAAGTAACAAAAGTAAATTAGCAAAGTCTTTTTTTTTCTTTTTTAAATGCAAGAGAAGTTTTAGTCTGCAGTTTTCCTGAAAAGATCAAAATTACCATTAGATAAGTGAGATTCCTTGTGAAGATTTTTTCTTTGCATTAACATTGTTGAGGAAGTCCTCAGAAGCCTCACGCATTGCTTCTAAGTAGCTTAATTTTTCAGAAGGTCATCAAATGAATCCCCAAGCAACTTCTGTGATGCCTTTCAGGCACGTCTGGTTTTCTAGACAAATTATGACATTGTAACACCAGACCTGCTCTCCAGATCCAACTATGATAGGTGATGAGGAACTTCACTAACCTCAGAGCTGAGTGAGAATCGGCTAGATTGAATTAACTTTAATTATAATCATTTTTGAGCTCAAAGTAATTTACAAATTAAAACTGACCTATAAGCACTAAACCCATCATCACAACCATTTCTTGGATTAACACTACTTGTACCATTCAGTTCTGCTCTATTATTTACTAGCGGCTTTCCTAGTAAGTTAGAATGGAATGCAGTTGCCCAAAGTAAAAGCTAACTCAGAAAACCCCCCAAATCTAGTAAAATGCAACTGGTATTAAAGTCTTATTTCTGCCTGCAAAGTACTGTCTTCTGTACCACACAGATATCGAAGCACTATAAACTCATGGAAAAACCCAGAGCTGAAGTCCCACTGAATGTGTATACAAATGCAGAAAACCAAGCAGGCATTGAAAGAACACCTGCATCTCCATTCTCTGCTATCTGTCCAATTCCTAAAGTTAGCCAAAGAAATAAGAAACAGACATTCAGTTTGAAATACAGCATGTTTACAGCTGCATCACAAGAACCTGACGACAAACTGGGTTACAACCATATTAACAAAAACGTGTAGATACTACAGATATGATCATTACACCCCCTGGTCTACTAGAACAAACTGGCTTTCACCAAAGGATTCAATCAAAATTCATTAACAGATGATATCTGTCTTACTTCCCCTGAGATTGTTCACTATTGAAATTCAAATCCTGAAGTTATTTTATTCCCCAGAGAAATACAACTTCTGCCCCAATAAGCTGAGTTCTCCATGTTACAATTACTTCAGCTTCTAGAAGCTAAGCGAATAAACAGATGTACAGCAATGCAACAAAATAGTAAGCCTTGAAGATCTGGAGTTCTGCATTAAAGTACATGGTCTCAGCCTGGAAGACCCAGGTCTCACTCAGGGTTGTGAAAATTCTGTTAAACTTCAAGTCTGTTAACAACTTCCTAACATACATGCCCACAGGAACTTGCTTTCGGTTTCACTTGTGCACACATGCTGATGATCAATTATGCAAACATCAAAATTAAAAAAAAACCAAACAGACCAACCACTTGCAGGGTGCTCAGAAAGAAGACCACCATAACAAGTCCTCTGCCTGCTCCCAAGAACCGTTTCTGAGAGGTCAGGACTAGCTGAAACACAAGACTGGCTGTACACACAATGCTACAGCAGATCCAGCACTCTGGGAACTTCCTGTAACCCTGGGATACAGGGCAGTACTTCTGTGCAC
>JBCJKH010043661.1:8059-18122 GCA_039877255.1 Loriculus beryllinus
GAGGTGGGCTGATGCCAACCTCATGAAGTTTAACCATGACAAGTGCAAGGTCCTACACCTGGGTTGGGGCAATCCCAAGCACAGCTACAGGTTGGGCAGAGAAGAGATTCAGAGCAGCCTTGCGGAGAATGACTTGTGGGTGCTGGTCGATGAGAAGATGAACATGAGACAAAACTGTCTTATGCTCCCAAAAGCATTGCTGAGGAGTCTCAAACAAATTAGTATCCTGATTCAGATTTGGGAGACATTAACAGAAGTGAAAATTGGTCATTTATGTCTATTAACGTAAGCACAGGACATCTCATGAAATGCATTTTGTGCATTTACTGGAGGAGGATGAACAATATAATATGACTGAAGTGCATTATTACAGCTCTCTGAGGTGGCAACAAACTGAGAAAAACTCTCTACTTTCAGAAGCAAAGATACTGTTGTGGTTTAACACTGCCAACAACTAAACCCCACACAGCTGCTATCTCAGCCTCCACAGTGGGATGGGGGAGAGAATTGGAAGAGTAAATGTGAGAAAACTCATGAGTTGAGATAAAACCAGTTTAACAGGTAAAGCAAAACCTGTGTGCACAAGCAAAGCAAAGAATTCATTCACCAGCGGCAGGCAGGTGTGCAGCCACCTCCAAGAAAGCAGAGATCTACCATCCATAACAGTTACTTGAGAAGACAGCGCCACTTCAAACACTACCCACTTTCCCTTCTTCTTCCCCCAACTTTATATGCTGAGCATGACCTCATATGGTGGGGGAATATACATTTGGTCAGTTGGGGTGAGCTGTCCCAGCTGCGTCTCATCCTAGCTTCTTATGTACCTGCAGCCTACTTGTTGGCTGGGCAGTGTGAGGAGCAGAAAAGGTCTTGACTCTGTGTAAGCACTGCTCACAGATAATTAAAATATCCCTGTGTAATCAAGTCTATTTTCAGCACAAATCCAAAACATAACCCCATACCATCTACAGTGTGTAAAATTAACTCTACTCCAGGCAAAACCAGAACAGATACCAAAGGAAACATGTTACCAGAAATTAGGACTTCAACCACAGGGAACAGCTCACAGTTCTGTGCAATGTTAATTTCACTTCAGGAACACTCAGTTATCATCATGCTGTAGTTATAAAAAAGCAGTACTTTGGGTACTTACATGTTAGCCAAGTTTAGAGCAAAATTAAACATAATTAGTCTTAGACTGTGAAAATTCATTGTATTCCATCTATGCAAAACTTCATTCTAAATGGGTCTTTATTTTAATCAAATATCTTCTGTTAATTAGCTTCATGAACTCCATCTGCCAAATTGAGAGTCATCTGTCTGTGTGCATGTCCAGTATTCTGAACAATAGACTATAAGTAACTATTCAAATGATGCGTCTTTTATAGCATAAACCCCTGAAATACTGATGCAGGCAGAAGTAATTAACATTTCACACACAATAATCTAAAAAAATGAGAACTATTAGCTTATGTATTTACTGAGCACATGTAGGCCGGGTTTTGATTACCATCAGTTATATTCTTTATCAAAGTAGTTACAATTTTTAAATACATTAATATCATAGCTAAAGTCTTTTTTTTTGTATTTTTTTTTATTCTCCTGAAATAATATAGGCTTTGAATAACCAAAATGATAAACCTTCTAGAAGATTCTGGCTGCTGCTGCTAAAGAAGTGGTCTTACCATTAATGGCTTTTTTATTCTTAATTGCAGTAGGTCCTTCAGCCACGGCTACAGCACCTTGCTTCAAGACACTTGAGAACACGCTAATGAAGCGCATTGAGTCATAGTTCAGAGAGCCAGGCCAACTCGGAGGCTTGCTCAGTGATATTCACATAGTGTCATGCTAAATATGTATGGAAATAATAAGTCAAATTTGCTCAGGCAGAGGTTCTGGCTGTAGTGACAAGTATCTGTATACCCTAGAAAGGAATTGCCAGCACCTGGTGAGATATACAGGTGAAAAGCTGAGGAAGCGGTAAGAGCTCTATTACCCCACAAGCTGGGCTTGTGAGTGTATCCGACAGATGCAGAAATAAACCCTCTCTCTGCTCTACTTTTTTGTGCTGGTCTTTAACAAAGAGTAGAACAATGTTTTTCAGCAAAGTAGTCTCATAATTTTTTCCTATAAATATTTATTCAGAGGTTCACCCATCAAAACAGTCCATATCTATGTTTCAATTTAAGTACATAGTGAAAATTTACAAAGGTGCATATTTGTTATGTTTTCTAGATAACCAGATTACATATTCCCATAGCCCTATATTTCTGCTTATAAAGTTGCCTTAATTTTAGCTATGGTTCAACTGAAAAGAATAAAACATGAAGAAAAATAAAACCATTTTCATCCCATTGCATTTCTATATGCTATGGCATACATATGATAAGGCTCATGCAATTTGGCAACAGCTAAGATAAATCAAGCTCACACTGCCTAGAAAATCCTGTCTTCCACAATTTCCATTTTTTTTGCAACAATTCAGCATAATTTTGAAAATTCAGAAAAAGAAGCTTGCTTTTTAAACATGGAATTACCATCCAATAGTGTCATTTCACACAAGACTATCATGGGGAAACATACTTTGAACAAAGCAGTACAAGAAATTTGGCCAGAGCCCGTCTGTTATTGATCTTAAATAACAAGTCTTAAACTATCAGTTTACATGTACAAAAACCTAATGAACTCTACAGTGATCACTTACAGAGATGGGAATTGGTGTTGGCAAAATGGAGAGGAGGAAAATATGATTGTTGCTCAACCATAACTGATGAGGATTTAATACAGAGAAACTGCAGAGACAATTCTGCATTTCCCCTTTTGGACTAGCGATTTGTTCAGAATAAAGGTTACTGCCATTCATTCGAACAAAATGAGCATTGTATGTATCGTAACTATATAGGCAAGATGCAGCTGAATGTACTTTTGTTAAGCATGATAAAGGGCATGAGAAAGTTAGGAATAAGGAGGTGTGTTTGGTACAGACTAGGTAACCTCCTGAAATATATCATTTTCCCAGGACAGTAAGAATTTGCTGTTAGAATAACCCTGATATTTTGCCGTTAGAAATCCTGCAATGCAGACAACCACAAACATTTTATTACCTTCCAATTGAAAAAGTGCTTACCTGGACTGGTGTGCACCTTCTCCAGACACTTTACTACCATGACTAAAAAATATATTCTAACATCTCCATGGGGGCATTGATGATGGTGTGTTTCGTCAAGACTGACTTACTTATTGAGTACATCTTAAATGGGAGATCTGAGTTTGTTTTGCTCTTGATGCTTCCCTGGGGCAACACACCTTTGCTCTCTGATTCTGAAACTATGAAAACATGCTATGCTGCATGAAACCAGCACAAACTAGTCCTGAATATGCGGTTCCCCAAAAAAAGAAAAAAAAAAAAAAAAAAAAAGCAACCAAAAAAAAGAAAGGATTACCTGCTGCTTTATGATCTAGTCCTTTCACACTGATTTTACACAAAAAGAAAGAACAATCTTAGAAGATAAAAATTCACCCAAGTTTAATGATGCAATGACTCTGGGTTTTGATCATAGCAATTTAGCTGCCTACAGAGTCTTAGTATTCCATTGGCGGGTTTTCTACTCTGTATTTTGAACTAGAAACCCAAGATAGACTGCTTTGTTCACCTATGCACAGATGTGTCTTTTTGAAAGTCTGAAATTCAAAGTTACTGTGGCCATGTAACTTTACAATAGGAGAAAGGCAAAATAAAGTAGTCCGGGTGATTTTGTTTCAGGTCTCTCATGCATCTCTAATTACATGACGGTTATTGCGTGTTCTTTTATATTATGATAAATATATAAAGATATATCATGGAATAATTAGTGAAAATATAATATTGCAAACTGTTTTTTTTCTAAACTGCATGTTTACAGTAATAAGCCTGAAAAGTTGCATTAATGGTTTTTAACATGAGCAATACAATGAATTTTACATCCCAGTTATCAAAAAATTTTAGACTTGGGAAGATACCCAGTAAGGGATATTATAGACCACATAAAGTTAAACTTTTTCCAGGTTTAAGTGAGTCTGGGTCTCAAAAGAAAAAATGTCAGGCAAGTTTAGCAAAGGACAGTGCTGTAAGTAACATCTCTAAGTAAGTAACAAAAAACTTTCTAACACTTTCTATATATTTGCAAACAACTTATCTGGAGTTTGAACCGATGCATAGCTGAGTATTTCAGTTGTTTCATAGCAAGGTGCAGTGGGAAAGATGACAAAACAGAATTTCTTGACAAACTGAAAAACCTCAAGGAAGTAGGATATTACCATTCTGAAAATTCCTCACCACCATTTAGCGTTCCAAAAAACCCAAGAAAGAATGGAATAAAAGCCCAGGTTTTATGTTACACTGCAGACTGGGACTTAAGCCTCAGAAGTGCTCTTTTATTCTACACAATAGGAACAAGCACGTACCACGTGCTGAGACTGCTGTTCCCTATGAAATAGATGATGGACCATACTTCTCTAATAGTAAATGAGCAGAGCTTATTTAAATTATTTGTATTAACAGTAAATATAAGTGCTTTCACTTACCTCAGGTTTGGCAGGGAAAATTATAAAAGTTCTACGTTACCTGTTTCAAAAATGAAGCAAAATCACTGTGCTGTTCTTACACTCACCTTCCCTATAGATCCCAAAGGGACTGGAAGCAGTAGTAATAATGAATGAGGGACAAACAATTCCTCAAAATTACTTTGAAAAATGAAAAGAACCAATGACCCTAAACCAACCATGTCATCAATGAACTTTGCTTCCTGTCCTTTAATGGGATATCCTTTATCCATTTATATCTTTTCAGTCTATAAATGAAGCTTTCCTCCACTCTCATGGTAACATTCCTTTAATGAGCTTTGGCACGGAAACTTGTCAGAGGCTTTTCAACAATCTGTATATATTTTGTCCACATGCTTGCTAACAACCTCATTACAACTCTTCCTGTCTGCTGTAAATAAGTCCCATGGAATTAAAAAGCATTCCAGAACTTTTGAATCTGCTGGGGAACAGAGGTTTTTCAATTATAGTAGGACATAGGTGTGGCATTCCTGAGACCAAAGCAGCATGCTACAGAACTGCTTTTACTTTCGGAACATTGCCAGTTGTAAAATTTGCACTCTTCCAGAAGTGATAACATAAGAATCAAAACACATTTTTTTTTTTATAATTACTAATAATGTAATTAAAATTTTAGAACAAAAGGGAGACTGTGCTGGGACAGAGCAGAGATGTTCTTCAGCAGACACTTCATGGTTAAGGAGAGCATATAAGGAACATGGGAAGTATAGAAATGATGCTTCACCTGCGTACATCATTCCAAGTATCTGCACGCTATAAATCTCCAGAGGCAACATCTTAGTTTCAAAAGAATGTTTAATATTATTCATGATTTTTTTCCCCTAGTATTATGTAAGATCACATTTTTATTGCATTTAGAATAAAATGGAAAAAAACCTTTGTGCAACATAAAATTCCATGGTTTAACTTTGCATTATTTGAGAAAGGGAGTCACTGCGTGTACTGGGAATCTGCTGTCTGTCATGGAAGAAGAGCAAAGATCCTTATTTTCCTTTCAAACCCTACCTGTTTTTATATGTGTGCTCTGTAATGCCCTTCTTCAGCTTTCATTTTTCCAAGTGAATGAGAACAGGCCTATTTAACCAGCTGTCATACAAAGTCTGCTTCATGTTGTTGACCACTTTGTTCTTCTGTCTACCCTCCCTAGCTCTAGAAATTCCTCTCTTAGACAAGGCAAAGAAAATATCATACTGGCATGAGGTAGGCACAATAAATTGAAGTGACACAGTGGTGTATTCTAATTTTCCCTTAATTTTCCCTCCAGATCTCTAACATTGTGAACAGTGATAAATATATAAGGTTTTAGAAGATTATAGATACGAAACTCTGTGATGTCTTTATTGAGTAGCTCAGTTAGAGCACCTTACTATGCACATATACTTCTGAAACTGTTTTGCATATACATTACTTAGTACTCGTCAGCGCTGAAATTCATTTGCTATTTCATTACCCAGTACCCTAATCTTCACAGTTTAAGTTTGAATAATTATGAATTAACGTTGTCATCATAGTCCTTATATTGCTTTACAGATCACTTATTAATATAATGAACAGCAAAATCTTTACAGGATACAGATGCATATTTGGCCGTTGGAACTATAAAATTAAGGTCCCCTGCATCCCAAGTCATTCTATGATTCTGCGATATATCTGATGTAGAATCAACCCTTTATCTCATAGCTTTTTAGTAACCATTTATCCAGAAGAAGATGCTTATTCTCTAAGAATACTTAGTCTTTAAGAATACTTAGTCTTTAAAAATACTTAGTGAGGGACTTTCATTTCAGTTGCTTGGAAACCTGAGTGCAGAGCACCAATGGCCCTGCTTCAGGTTTACTGACTCCTTTCAAGAAAAAACCCTTGGATTTGAGAGGCATTGTTACCTCTGAAAAGGCCACACTGATTCTTCATCTGCTAAATATATTTATATGTTTTTCTATTCTCTTTGTTATAGTTGTTCCATCATATCTGCCACCAGTGATGGAAGTCAGACTTCATTCATAGTGCTCTAAATCTGTTTAGATCCCTTTAAAATTTCATCATATTTTCTGCTTTCTATTTTCTTGGACATAAGCTGATTAGGACAATATTTTTCATACCCTCATTGACACTTTGGGAAATTCTACTTCCAGTTTTCAGTAAATACCACCTGAACCTGGCAATTGATTATTCCCTATTTTACCAAAAGTTTCCAGTGCTGTTTACACTGACACTTCAATTTGAGGCAATGTCTCAGGCCCTTATAAAAAGGCTGACATAGAATCCTTCTTAACAAACATTAATAATAAATAATTTCTGCTTTAACATGGCTTTATCTTTTTTTTAGTCTTCCCTTTGTTCATCACTCCTGTATCTAATCTACAGAGTACTGATATGTTTTCTGGGATTAATATGGTGAAAAAAATATACCTACTAGAAATTTAATGTGCTTCACAAGCTACTTCCCAACCTATTTTATGTCACCTGTTAGTACCTGATTATATTTAAGTTGACGAACTTAATGATCTTTTCCACTTAATTTAATTTAATAACACTTATCTGTGTTGTCTTAATCATAGAATCATAGAATAGTTAGGGTTGGAAAGGACTTTTAGATTATCTAGTTCCAACTCCCCTGCCATGGGCAAGGACACCTCACTTGCCTTAGTTTCTTTTATCTACATTTTTATCTACATTTTTAAAAACTTCCTCTGCTAGTCCAATTTCACTGCTAAGGAGAAAAGTGTTACGAGGCGCTGCTTTTCATTCTGCTTTAGTTACTTGTTTACACACAAGCCTCCCTACCTCATCCAGAATAAGGATAAATGTTATTTTTTATGATTGCAGTGTCTGGAGATTTCAACATACCAATTACTGCTTTTTATTCACCTTTAAGATGAATGGAATAATCAAAAGAACAGTAGTGTTGCTTACATGAAATAGCCAAAGCCACCAGATTTGAAAGCAGTTATATCTGGTTTCTACAGAAAGAATAGGTAAGCAAAGCCACTCGAAACTAGGATTTGAGAGAGCTCTCAAAGATCTAATCAATAATTCTCACAGAAAGTTACATGTAACTGAATGATGGATTTACCAACATGGTTGTGGAAGGCATGCCATCTGTCCCTAATCTCTGTGCGTACTGTTGCATTATTACTAAGGTATGTACACTTCACATGCATAACTGAAGCCTTTTCATATCATTATGGTGCTTTTTCAGTGGTACGAGAACTGGAGTGGTCCCTTAAAACATAAAGCTGCAAACAAACTTGTAATATCTTAATAAGCTTGAATGTAATTTTAAACAGAGAATGAATTGAAGACAGACCCTGGATGTTTGCTTAACATTAACAGCACCAGAACAATAATAAATCTCTCTAGGAGAGTTTTGATGTGACATTAAACATGACCTTTTAAGTAACTGATTGAAATGGGATTCTTTTTTAAAAAAAGAAACAGACATATACAAAATGTCCAGTTAAATACTACATCTGTTAGTATTAGTCTCACTCAGTTTAAAAATTTCTCTGCTTTATATCTTTTTAAAAAAACGCACTCTGCCTAAAGCAATAGTCAGAAATCAGTTCTTCCCCACTAGTATTACATAGGCTGCTTGGTAGCAAATAATTAAATAACTAATTTTTAAAGGCATGCCAATACAAAATCAACTAATAGACCAAACATTTTAGATGGCAGTGGAAGTAAATGAAATCATGATAAACTAAGGATTTCCTAGGCAAAAAGTAAGAGGAACTAAAGAAATGTCAGGTCTCCTATTTTGCCACCTAGCACTCTGACACCATAAATTCATTTTTCCCTGTCAGATCAGCATTCTGTACATCCCTGTTGAGCAGTGCATGTTAAAATATCCCCCTCATAAGCAGTTCTCTACAAAACAACAGATCTGAAGGGCTAGAGTCTTGATATTGTGCTATTACATTTTCAAAGACCACCTCTGAGATTTGGAAAACTGAATTTTATCACTTGTAAACTGCATCCAAGAGTTTCAACTTCAAAAAGCTGTCCAACAAAAATACAGTGTAAAATCACTCTGGAGGTCTCAGTTCTTTAAAATATCTCCCTCTACATGCAGTGCATATCAGTCCCCTGCATTTGACAGTAAGTGTCAGCAGAAATGTTTCAGTTTGTTGTTGGGTTTTTTTCACATCCCATTAATGGCCATGGTTTGGTAGCACTTCCACAAAATCAAAACTGAGGATGCAAGTGTCTACGCTGAGCAGTACCCAAACTCTGAGACCTCTGTTGATGATGACAGCCTGGTGCAAGAAAAATCCATCTACATGGATTTCTGTATTTGAGAGGTTTAGAACCCAATCCCAAGTGAACTGGTGCATTGACACCACACACTTCATATGGTATAGTTACTTCCTTGTGCCAAAAGTAGTTAATTTTATGTCATAGGTCCACAGGTAAGTGCCCAGTACCTACTAAGCTGGCATATGACACTCTCAGCATCCCATCCAGAAAAAGAGGCACCATTATCTTCCTTGTCCTGCAATATAAAAGTCCTCTGCAATTTCAATGAAAGTACCTAGAGCAATCACTTCTTTGGACAGAGTCCAAACTAGCTGTGCATTAGAAAAAATGCCAGGATCAAGCTTCTCAGACAAAACAGATGGAGTAGATGTCTAGCTTCCAAATCTCAGCACCACATGTCAAGAGACAGTCTACTCAGCCCCTGCATCTGCTGATGTTCTAAAGTGTGCATTTCAGTATCAACTGTAAAATATTTCAACATCAACCCTTCAGCCTTAGAAGTTGGAGTTCGTGTACCTCTATGCTTAACTCATAGTTGAGCAAGTACTTCAAAGAATTTTCTTTTAGGGACTCAGAGTATGAAGCACCAGTTGGCTTCACAAGCTTAAGACACTAAGGTGACTGAAAGTTTTAACTGGCACTGAATTTCAGGGAAACCTGTTGAAGACAGTTTTCACACATAAGAAGGACAGATGCATTTTTCAGTAAGCAGGCTTCTAGCCTCTTTTCCACAAGTAGTTCATAGACTAGTAATTTGAAGATTATCATCCCTGAAGTGCTGGAGCTGGAAATGATAAGACCCAGGTACGTAGATGAAAGCTATTCCAGGTCTACTGAATGAGTAGAATTTGTTCTAAAAACACTTTGCTTCCAACAAAATTAATATATAGGGTTTTGTGCTGTTTACTTAAGTCACACAGAACACATTAAGAGCATAAACATTTTTGGGATTTCTTATGCTATCGCCCAAAAAATGAAGCAGTATTTTCTGGATTTAACTTTGCTTTTGAACCAAGTCAGAAATTATACCAACAAGATCTATTACATAGGTAAAGAAAAAGGAGAAGATTGATAGGATGTGTTTCATGGTCTAAAAATATATAGCAATTAATTCAGATTGCACTGTTTCATACTCTGAATTGTTCATAGAATCATAGAATCATAGAAAAGTTAGGGTTGGAAAGGACCTTAAGATCATCTAGTT
>JBCJKH010043662.1:0-10830 GCA_039877255.1 Loriculus beryllinus
TCGTGGAGTTTGAGACCCTCAGGACAATGAGGAAGGTGCATAGCAAGCTCTCTATGCTGGACCTCAGGAGAGTGGATCATTAAACATTTTGTTGTGTGAGCCAGCATCACTTCTCTAAAAAAAGGTGTCGGGATATTCAGCCAAATGAGCAATTCAGTTGGCTTAACTTTCCTGACCGCTTTCTAATTTGGTTTTAATGAAGATATAATTAAGAGGTAATGTCAGTAGAGCAGAACATTGTCACAGGATAATGGTCTCCTGCTGCTGCATAAATGGCAAATTCAGTGAATACAGAAGGAAAGCTGGAATGTTTATTTTCAAAGCAGGAGGCATTGATCTGGGACACTCTTCTGTTTGGATACCTTTATTTCAATTTTGTCAGAACAATGAGAGGCAGCAGATTCAATCTATTTTGGCCTGCTGCTGCTTCACATGAGCAGGAGGAAGACTTTCAAGGTGGTCCTGCTGCAATGGGAACTGCTGTTAATGGTGGCTCATGGGTTAGACTCGCAATTACTCACTTTAACCTGATGGTCCGACAGCATTCATGCTGCCATAGGGCATGCAGCAATTGTGAGCCTCAGTCAGTCGGCACTATAGATTAACTTAGCTATGATAGTACTGTTTATAAAAGAGAGCCCCCTTCCAGAAACCAGCCTTTTTAGTTTTCAACTTGCTGGAGCTTATGATGTTCATCTTTTCTGGTGAGTAACATCTGCCTTCTAGCATTACAATAGCAGAAATAAGGATTTTATGTTCCAGCCCATATCGTTCACCTCCATTGCAATTCAGGATGCAAAATTATTTCCATTCTGAGCTTCAGTTCCCATTTTTCTTTCAAGTTTTGCAAAACTTCTTTGAGGAGGAATTCTCTTCCCAAGCGTTTAAGCCAAGTAATAGCTTTAACTGTTTTTTTACATTATGAAGACTGACAAGATATACTATCTCCTAAAGCTAACACTGTTTTTTCAAGCAGAAAACTGCATGAAATAACTGCAAATGAAACTTATGCTAAAATAGGGATGAATCTTGGAAGTTAAAACTTCCTGTGAAATTAGTACTTGCTGAAGAGGACTGCCTTTGTTCTGTCTGAAATAGTTGGTGTTTTGTATTTGCAAACTAAAGACACTTTAGAGCATACGAAGTAAATGTTAAATCTTCCAGGACACTCAGGGAATAACACCTCATAAATAGTGCCCTTCATTGATAACTTACAAAGCATTATATGCTGATCAGAATGAGGGTTAGCCACATATAGGTTCATTAAAACAAAATCCAGGGTTTTTCCATTCTGGAGCAGGATAAAATCCAGCCTTTCAAAAATGCTAATAAAACTGGGAGACCGTTAGCACAACATATGTTAAGCATATCCAAGCTGAGGGGGATTTGCCTTCAAGCCCAGAGTAGGCCTTGCATTTAAATGTACCCTAACTCCTGTGTTGCTTGCAGTCATTTTGCTCTTGCCCAGAGAGATGTTCGCACTGAGTAGATGAGAGGAATTCTGTGGGTTTATGGCCCAGAAGTTGGCTGGAGGATGGAAGATGCACTTCTGAATCCCTCTTTGGGCTCATGCAGGCTTGATCTGGGTCTGCCATCTTCTGCGAGAGGCTATGCTGCCTCTCCACCCATCCCAGTGACATTGTGGAGAGCTGATGATCTTCACCTGCTCCTTCTTTGTGAATTACAACATGTGCAAACTCTCTGCTGCTGTGCATGGAGCACCAAGCAGTTGTTCACTTGCAGAGCGCTTGCTCTGATGAAGTGGGACATCTCCCTATGGACCAGAGAAACTTGCCTGCCACACAGAAATTGTTATGACAGTTACATTCCTAGGAAAGGCTCGTTATGTCTCATCACCTTTTACAGCCAGAATAAATTATTTTACCAACCAGCCAACCAACTCGGCACCTTAACATCATCTTCTCAGACAGGAAAGACAAGACATCACAAGCTAACGTGAAATTAGCAGCAGAGCTGGGTGTAAGACACAAGTGCTTAGTGTCTTGTGCTTTCAGCACATTGCCTTACCCTTGTCTATGGGGAGAAATTGCAGTATTAAAAGCAGTGGGTGTTTTCAGAGATAATGATGTGAATCTGGAAGATACATGAATATAAGTGTCATGGGGCTGCATTTACACCATGGTCACCCAGACATAATTTGGCCTGCGTTGTGTCATACAGTTTTGCCTCTCTCCAGGATGTGCTCCTTGCAGTCCCCATCATTTAGCTGTTAATATGGCCAGAGAAAGATGGGAAAATCACACACAAGAGTTGTGTTTGTGTAAAGACATACTCGCACAGCCAAAGCAAATGTTAGAAAGTGAAAGGGACTCAGGATAACAGGATCATTTTGTCCTGAGCTGGCTCCTACTAAAGCACAGGAAAGGGCTAGTTCCCCCAGACTGTCACCCTTCCACCAGCTCAGTTTAAAAGTTCCTGGGGGCAGCAGGAGGAGCTTGTCCAGCTGGAAGCTGTTGGGAAGCCACCTATTTCCCTCCAAGAAAATGCCTCACGCAGCTTACCTCTGATGTCAGGAGCTGAAGGAAACAGTGCAGGACTTTCCAATGTTTCCTGTAGTGACAACATCATGCTTTGGGTGCTTTTTGCACTCCTAGGTGAGGAAGCTATCCTCCTCTCCAAAACAATGTGTCTGACAACTCTTCTGAGGGCATGAGAGCTCAATGTGCTAGTCCCTTTGAGGAGGACACATGCATCTTTGCCCAGCTGGGTACTCCTTGCTCAGCTGAGAGTAGAGGACAGTGTATCCAGAAGGAGAAATCTCTGCTGGAGGGACAGTGCAAATAATGGGAGTCAGTAATTTTAATACAAAGGGAATATGAGGCTCCTCTCCCACTTTTCCCAAGCCCCTGCAGAAAGGTGGCCATGGCATACTGGGGACAAGCAGGGGGCAGCTGCAACGTTCTTGGCACTGTGGGCACCCCAAGAGGTCCAGCAGCTCAGAGAAGTGCGGAAATGGTCAGAGCAGATTCCTGGGCTGCCCTCAGCAACCCAGACAAACCCTGAGGCTGTGGCAGGGACTGGAACTGCTCTGCAGGACTGTCCTTTGCATGAGCAGCAGGGTGTGAGCTCTGCCTGGTCCCTAATGCACTGTTCCTTGCTCTGCTTCACTACACCACCAAAGGGCTGTCAGTGAAACAGATTTATGGGGCTGTCTGCTGGAAAGTAAAACTGGGGAGGGAAGAGCAAGGAGCAGCATATTTCCCCTTAAATGAATAGGAAACTCTCGATACTTTCCCTCACCCTGTGGGAGCATATCACTTTGCAGTGAACAGCCCTATAAATTTCACCTATTGGTAGAAGTAAAGATGTTTTATGGCTGTCCAGACTGAGCTATGATTGACTTAAAGTCTAATAAATCATTCCCTTGCTCTCCTCCCACTGGCCTTTTAACCACACTGCACATAGTGCCTGCTTTTCCTTTAAAGATAACCAGGATGGGAGGGAACAGTTGTCAACAGCCCCTAATGAATGAGTTTTGAGCCATCCTATGATTTTTCTCTGCTTGGCTACAGGGACATGAGAAAAACAAGCAGAGCAAAAATCCTCTGTCAAGAAGCAGGTAAACTGTGGGTATAAAAGTGCTTTCTTTAGAATGCCAATCACACCTAAAGTATAAAGCAGTCTGGTTAAGAAATGTGCAAAATGGATGCCAAATAGATCAAAACAAGGTATGAAAGATATGTGTAAAGAAATATTTTCTTGGACCTTGTCACTTGCAAAGTGATGTTTGAGGCAAGTAAGTTACCCAGGTCTCTTTCTGAAGAAAGCCACTTTGCTCATAGCAATAGAAAATGACAAATCCATTTTGTTATTCCTGTAAATATTTCTCATGAGAAAATAGTGATCATAGAGACCAAGTAAAGGCAATGAGTGTTCTTTAGACTCATTTCAACTTGGGTCTTATTTGGCTGACTAGGCTCAACAAGGCTGAAAATCAGATGATATCTTAGCGATGAACTTTTGACTCATCACTGCTTCATGACATACTTGAATGCACTTTTATATCCTGCATTACGTAACATAAAATCACAGTATTAGAACTAGATAAACTTGGTATGTTTAAAACTTACAAATATGTTTCTGATGATCTTGTAACCAATGTTATTTTTTACAGTAAAATAGTATGTGTTCAAATATTTTGCCCTTTGCTGAAAAGTATCCTTTTCCTCCCACCTCTCTTCAACCTGTTCACCACAGATTAGTGCACACTTTATATGTGCAATATTTATCTAAACAGTGTTGAAGAGTTTAATTCCAATTGTTAATCCAGCTGTAGCACGATGAGGTGTTTCAGAGGCTTCTCGGCACATTCGCCTGTGCAACTGTTCTGACTGGAAACATCTCTTAAATAGCACATTTCTGTGTAATTACTTAGTCATGAGTCTAATTAATTTGTGGATTTGTCTGGCACATACAGTAAAGAAAACCACTCTAACATCATTCTACTACTGAAGAGCACCAGCTCTCTTATTGACCTGAAACACTGGGTTCCAGCAAACAACTGGCATTTTAGTCAATAAACCGTGCATTATGGGTTCTTAATTGCATACACTGAAACAACAGATAAACACAAATGTGTCTAGAAGGTAAATAAAAGTCCTATAAATTACAGGGACATCATAAGCATTTTAATCAAAGCATTTAAAAGTTAAAAGGTAGAAATAAATTCTTGAAGAAACTGTTGTGGAAAAGTATCTTTGAGCCATTTTTAGTGTATTGTAAAACAAAGTGACAAAATCCACATGATCTGAGGCATGTACAAGGTTATGCACTAGTAAATTAATATTGATTTGCTATAAATGCCTGTGTTTGGATCTGACCACTAAGTGACTTTCACAGATTTCTGTGAATAGTTATGCACTGGATTGGCACTTCTTAGAATCTTCGGATTTATTAGTGGCTTTTTCCTATTTTATGGAAACTTAAAATGTCTTTACCTATATTACTGATCTTTTTTCTTGAACCTGCTGTAAGGTGAGTAAAGGTAAGGACTGAAACAGAATGAGCACTTAGGATGTATGGTGCCGATGAAGAAAAGTTCATTGGAAGTATCATGGGTACCACGTGATACAGTTTCTAGTAAGAGATAATACTGTTTTAATAGTTAAGACAGTGATGGAATTTAAATAAAGTATTCTCTCTCTCTCTCCCCTTCCTCTTCCTTGCCCTCCCGACTTGATATGCTATGAAAGTTAGGGACTCATTTCACTCTGCCCAAGGAAAACAGTACTATATTTAAGTAATGCCTAAGAAGTAAATTCTCTTCCACAGTTGTGCATTCTAAGGTGGACATAAAACACTGTTTATATGACAGATACGTCCTATTAAAACTATGTTGTTATCCATGGGTACAATTTGGTATTAAATTAGTAGTAAAATGATAAAAGGCCTGTTGAAGATCTGAAAGTAATTATTGCTAAATTAGCTTGTCCAGTCATTATGTACCATCATGTCTCTGCAGAAATACATCCATAGCACTTCCAGTAGAATAAAGGTTTGTCTGAACTGTGTACCCAAAAAGGGCTGTGAGATTTAGGCATTAAGGGTATTGGTGCCCTTAGCACCATACTCTGGACTGCTTTCTTTCTGCTTTTAGAACAGCCATCAGGAGATCTGTTCCAGCCTCCTCATTGGAATGCATTTATGAAAGTGCTTTGTAACAAGAGTACACTATCTCTAAAGTGAACAGAGCATGTTGCATTAAAGAACTAACACGCTCCTAAATTATTTTAGTTTATGAAAACAAAAGGCATGATAAAACTACTTAGTGCACCTTGTTTCACTCTTTCTAGAACGGGTTCAGCAGTAATACGTATTCTTGAATAATGTATTCAGCAGCTGACAAAAATGTCACAAAGTAGTGATTTGTATTACTCAGCCATGTGTAGAAGGACTTTTTAATGTGAAAAGTAGAGGAAATAATTATATAGAGTAATATTTTTGTTACTTTTTTTTTGGGGGGGGGTGGTGTTGTGAAGGAAAATAGGCTTGATACTTTGGAAGAAAATTCTGTTAGTGCTGTTTGAAATAGTGAGAATGTGATTGTGGGAACTGCATTTTATAGAAATGAGAAGGAAATGCTGAGACTGCCTGCCATGGCTTGAGTGGATGACAGCAGGTGATGACTACAGTCTTTCAGAAAAGCCACATTCATATGTATCACATATGAACCAACGAGTTACTAGCAGAGTTTGCTATTTGTCATATAACTTTTATTTGAATGAACCAGAAAAACAACTAACTGTTGTGATATTCAACAACCGAAGAATCACAAAATCCATAAAATGGCTTGGGTTGGAAGGGTCCTTAAAGCTCGTTTAGTTCCAACCACCTACCACAGGCAGGGACACCTTCCACTAGGCAGGTTTCTCCAAGCTCTTTCCAACTTGGCCTTGAACACTGCCAGGGATGTGGCAGTGTGTGAACCAGCCAGTTTCACAGTACTGGGATGTCCCTGAACACCTACCGTCTAAGACAGAAATGAACTTTAGATAGACTTATCAAGGTAATTTGACTGAAATAGTGGAGGGTGCTTACTTTCACTGTTGTGAGAGAGTCAGTTGCATGACCCTCTCATCCCAGTTAGCTTCAGCTCATCATCAGTAATAGAGCATTCACTCCCTTTCAGGGAGTGTCTAGAACAGAAGACCTTTGACTGTTTAAGACAGGCTATAATAATTTTCTGAAATTAGGTCATTAGGTTTTTCAATTGGTCTTTTCGACAAACAGAATTTTTTGTC
Organism: Loriculus beryllinus; assembly: GCA_039877255.1. Taxonomy (NCBI): domain Eukaryota; kingdom Metazoa; phylum Chordata; class Aves; order Psittaciformes; family Psittacidae; genus Loriculus; species Loriculus beryllinus. The sequence continues at coordinate 6,762 of JBCJKH010043662.1, forward strand.
TATGGGAGAGTGATTTGGTTTGCTTTGGTTTTCAGTGGCAAATCATCCACCTGTTTAGGGATGCTGTGGTGGGGATGGGGATATACCTTAGACCCAAATCTAACACATTTTACCCAGAAGGATTACAATGAAGAAAAAAGTTTATTTGGAAGACTAATATTTGTTTTTAATAAAATCACAAAATAACTTGTATGAATGTACTGGTTTAATCTATGTGAATCTCCTAGTGAAGAAAGGTAGGATAATTTTTATGTCTAGTTCTATGTTTAAGTATTCTAGTGCAAGAACCACATTTTTTAATGCCTGCTGGAGAATCCATCCAGCCTTTATGCAGTCCTGTCATGCAGATGTAAACTGAGCCTTGGCATGGGACACACTGCACTGCACAGCAATAAAAACCCTACTTAGAACCTGCGTTCTGTCTAAAGAAAACATTTGTACTAATAATAGCATAAGTGGGCATAACACATCAATGGTGTCACTGTTGGTGGCCATGTATTGACCTAACCTATTGAGTTTTTATTTAATTTTCTAGAAATGTACGCAGAATAATATGAGAACTGACAGAGGAAAACTGACAGTTTTCTGACAATTTCTGAGTAAATTGTTTACTGTCTCTAGATATTAATCCTCTCCTTTCTGCCCTCCCCCACCCCCCACCCCAAAAAAAGCATCTCAGGCAGAGTTGTGCTGATTTGAACGGTGTCTGCTTACCCCCTTTTTTTCTTATCCTAATTTTCATGTGATGTTTTGCCTTTCACAGATCATGACATGGCAGTCCAAGTATGTTTTGCAGGAAGCATTCAGATTGCACTCAAATAGTGCAAAGGAACTGGAAGTCCCACTGTCCTTCACACCATAAAAAGAACTGCTCTTTGATCCATATTTTCTCTGTAATTATGCCAACACCTTTACTATCTCTACAGCCTTTAAGGGAATGTGAGTAGTGTGGTCAATAAGGAATATGACTCAGATGGTAAATGTGGACCGACCTTTGTCTGTTATCATCAGCATACCTTCTCAGAGACCATTACAAACGACATTTGTTTGAATGATTTTAATGGCCACACTGTCCCTTGCAGAAATATGTAAGTAACAAAATCCAGTTTTGCTTTTTTCCTTTTAGCATTAAAATCAGAACTATTTTCAGTTACTTTTTTCAATTTAGTGTCTCCAGGAGTAATTTTTTCTTGCTAGGGTGTACTGGAAGATGTTTTGAGATTGCTGCACCTTTACATGGAACTTGTGGAGACAAAAGGTATTAGTTTGCACATCACTGAACATTTTCCTAGTGATTTGAGAACATTAAAATGCTTACTTATAAAAGTCACGACTCCTCAATCAGGCCCCAATGAAACAATACATTGTGAGTGAATAAATTACTTTCCAGTCTTAAAGTAAAAGTGGGATGTTGGAGTCATGTGGCTTTCAACTTCTAGTACAGCTAGAATTTGAGTTTTAAACTCACTTGGCTTTGTTTGCTGCTTATTGGTCCTGAATAGAGCACATTTACCCAGTGGTTTTAATTTCAAGCACACAATAATACTCCTGTGACTGCCCTGTGAAGAGCTGTTAATGAACAGATCTCAAACATAGTAACTGATTTTCTGCTGCAGAATTTTTGTATGCCTGCAGAATAGAAGTACAAATAGGTACGCTCTGTATGGAGCTTCCTATAAAGACATCCGTGATCTTTCTGGCTTCTAAATTCCTGCATCCCTAAGGGTTTTGTCCTTTTTATTCACTGTTATAATCTCTCCATGTTGCCTTCATGGAGCACATAAAGGATGGTTTGTTTTATGTTTTCATTCTTTAAAAAGAAAAAAAAGCTACAATAGGCATTCCTAAACATAGCATTTAAGGATACATTTGCCTTAATTCATGTAATTACTGAAAGTTGTAGACACTAGTTTTTTTCAGCTGGTCTTTTTAAGTCCCTTGAAGCTATGGTAAATGGATTTATGTAGTTTTTGTAATAGGTTGGTCCCTAATATACTAATATAATACTATAATACAGTACTGTTATAACTAAGCTGTCACATAGGCTTAAGCCCTTGCATTTGAAATGGCTTCTTAAATATGGCACTAGTTAGTCTCAGTTATTTCTTTTCACTTTAGTTTTATTCATTCTGCTTCAGTAGAATTACTCCACTTTTATGGTGTTGGAAGTGACATCAGAATAAAGCCCTTAAAGTAGCAAGGGCAAAGCTTACTGCTTTGTCATGTTGATTTAGAAAGCTACCTGAAAAAACTTGTTATTTGTAAGCATGAAGTTTGATTCCGGCTGTCAGACACATACACTGACTTCAGTCAGCCATTGCTCTGTCCAAATTATCAGAAAAGAACATTCTGGGGGGAGATAGATACAATCTGTAGAGAAATTATACTTGAAGTATAAATTTCTGAATGATTGCAGATCCAAGACTACAAAGGTGATGTGTTTGTTATTTCTTAAATTGGGAAGTAATAATTTGAAAACAGGAATACTGTGGTTGCTGTGCTTTGAAATGTTTCTATTTTACAGAGACAATATTCAGTCTTATTAAGGTGTTACTCTGCCTGTGAGTGATTCAGCAGTTTACTCTTTACAACAACACCTACCTAGAACTGTAACTGAATGAAGTAAAATTCAGACAAATCTGAAGGTAACATTATATTTATTGATTTTTTCCTGCTATGTCTGCATTTTACAGATATAAATGTAAGGTAATTTCTTGCCCTCAGTCCGTGTTTTGAGCCCTGGCTCTCACATTGGGAGATTTAATGCAAAGTATTTTTTTTTTTTACTGTTATAATAATGTTTTCTATTTTCTGTTATGAATTAAATTACTTAAGAAAAGAGAAATTCTGCTCTTGGCAGCATGTAGTGCAGGAATTAATTCAGTAAATCAGTAGGTTATTCGGAGGCTGCACTTTGGATTTCTCATGTATGTATTCACAGCACTAAACCTACTCTTTGTTAGTACTTACTCAGCTACTCCTTCAGGGCTGTGTGTAATTCGGTAGCATTATATAAACTTCAGTTATTCACATAGTCATTTACTGCTCAATTCTAAAAGTTTTACCTGTCCAAGTAGATTCATTTAGTTCACAAAAACCTGCAAGAAAACAAGTGAGAAGGCTGAAGAATGCTTCAAAGTAAAGTGTACTTGGGTCAGATTTAAAACTGACAAATCTGACTGAGTCAGAAAGGGAACAGAAACTTTTAAGTATCTAAACTGTGCGGGAAGTATACCAAGTTTTAGCCCATAAGGAATGTATCTTACTAAAACTTGAAAATGCACATTAATTACATTTATTGACCAAGCTCATATTTTTTTTTTTTTAAATACCAAGATATTTCTGGTATGAGAATGAGAGCAGTCAATAAGGAGAACAGTTTGATCTTTAGTATTTGGAGTTTACTATGTTTTGTTTCGCACAGAGATAGAATCTGCAACTTCTTTGCTGAGACCTCACTTTTAAATCCTGCAACTATTCCCCTCATCTCTGTTGGGAGCACCATATCTCCATGTAGTTTAGCTGAGCACACTGGAGTTACAGACTTAAGAAAAGGCAACTTCTAACACCTGATATTTCCTAACTTCAACCAAAGCAAAACTGGCATTCAAATATAGTAATGAAGCTTTTTAATGTACAGGAATACTAGATATAAATATTCCAGTAAACAGTTTGTTAGTTTTATTTAGTTTTAAATTACAAAATATTTTTATCTATCCAGTCTATGAAAACACTATTATAAACAAAGCAGGTGCTAAGTGGGGAGAAAAACTTTCGTAGCAGTGCTTGAATATGTAACTATATATGACCTAAAGAATGCTTATTTGCTCCTTAAGGCTTGTAAAGAATTTAGTACCTTAAAATTATTAAAAATTACTCTTATTTATGGAGAAAAAATAGTCTATTCATAATTGAGGTCAGATAATGTCAACTAGTGACCTCTGTGATAAAAACCTACATGTGTTGCGAAGTGATTTGACAAAAATGCATGTTACATGGTTTATGAGGTTCTGCAACTTCTTGTGTTGTCTTTTATATAAGTACATCAAAAACAAGAGTTTGGGGGGGG
>JBCJKH010043666.1:0-17847 GCA_039877255.1 Loriculus beryllinus
CCAAGGAAGTCGTGAGTGCTCCATCCCCGGCAGTGTTCAAGCCCGGGTTGGACAAAGCCTTGGGTGGCATGGTTTAGCGTGGGGTGTCCTTGCTTATGGCAGGGGGGTTGGAACTAGATGATCTTAAGATCCTTTCCATAGGCCCTTACTATTCTATGCTTCTATATCCTTTTTGTCACTGACAGTAAAAATCAACTAGAGATTCAACACACTGACTCTTGATTCTGCTGTATCTTTTGCTCAGTACATATGAAAAGCTACTCCATACTGCATACTATTTAAGCTGCAAGAACTTTTACACAAAGAAAAGGAAAATTCATCCAATGTAGTATCCCATAAGTCCAGCAGCTTTTATAAATTCACAAACTAGCTCACAATAAACCTCTAAAACAGAATACTTTAATTTCCTTTGATAGATACTATTTGTTAATCTCATTTAATACACAATCAGTAGTACAAATACAGAGTAACCAAAAATGAGGGGGGTTTGTTTACATTTTTTTTCTTGCAAACAGGATCCATGAATCCAGCCTTTCAATTTCCTCAACATTTAGGATGCATTATACTAGGAAAAACTGAAAAGTTGTCACTTATTTGATGCAACAAAACATATGAGTACAACTGTTTACTGGTAAGCTTACCTCAATCCATGAGCTGCTTAACATGCTGTGAAAATAATCTGAAAAGAAAGGCATTTCAGTTCAAGATGCAATAAAACATCAGTTAAAAAAAAGACAGTATGACTTATATTTTATATGCATATATATATATATATATAAATACACATACATACCAAGTCTTGCACAAAGTACACACTTATGACACGGGAATTCCTTTCCATCTAAAGATTTCAGGGTCACATCACAGAGGTATGAACTAGAAGATATTTAATAGAACTGTGACTATTTGGAAGAGCTACAAGTTGTAAACTCTACAAATGAATGCTTACTTTAGAAAGTTATGATTTATCCTTTAAAAGAAAACACACCTGAAGTTTAACAATATCATATAAAATAAACCTTGTACAGGCATGACAGTTTAAAAGAGAAATTTTTTTCCAAAGTTAAGGTCTCACAGTTCCATCTGAAATATTTCCTTCAGAACACAATTACTGTTCTAAAACTGCTATGATCAAATAATTTTAGACAATCTTAAATGTTCTATGCTATGTTACTTCTTTCACATTAGTAGCTACTACAAACTTTGACAATGCACTTTAAGTGTGAAGTAATTTAAATTCTGTGACAAAGCTACTTCTATGCAAGTAGCTTTTACTATGTAAGCAGACTATTCAAGCCTTTGGCTATACATAACCCAATCACACAAATGGAATCAAAACAAAAAAGTAATTTACAGAAGTGCAAAGAATTTTTCTATTTATTCTACAGATCTTCACTAGATCAAATATTATACATTTGCTTATTTCCAATCCATGTAATCTTATTGTCACAGCAAGCATATTTGCATAAATCAAACTGCTTTTGACTGGATTACCAACAACAGTTCTCCTAGTATTAGTATTCTACAACACAGTTAAACCACAGAACACACTAATGATCAGCAAAAAATGCCATACGTAATTTAGCCCAGATTACTAGGTCAAAGATCAGTCTATAAGCATCTACAGAGAATTTCCAAACTTAAGTTACTGTGAAAAAGACAAGTGTATACTAGAAATTAAAATACAGCTGCTGATCTGATATAGGCTATATTTAACAAATAAAGAGATGACTTAAGAGGAATATAGTTCAATGTAAAAAGTTTACCTTTTCTTCTGATTCAACTTCAGTTTATTCCCATTCTTCTTGTTGACAACATTAATTATTCCATTTTCTAACCTGACTCCATCTAACCTGCAAACCGTTAACATTAGTATTAAGTGAACCAATTAAAAATCAGTTAAAACCATTAAGAACAATAGTTTCACAAAGCAACAGTACTTTGGTGGGCTCATGTTATTAATATAAAAAAGGATCAAAATCGTTCACCACAGAAAACTAGGAAGGGCCAGTTGCTACTTAAAAGTCTCCACTGCAGATGTAAAATGTAACATCTTAGCTACCTTATTTATTATCTTAAATGAAAGCTATAGGGCTATAGTTAAGGTCAAAGTCCAACACCACAGGGTCAAAAAATCTAGGAGTTAATATACACTGCTACCAATCAGTTATCTGAGCAAAGACAGTGATTTAAAAGAGATGCATGTTTTAGCATAGGGCTCTTGAACACCCTAATTCATCAAGGAGGCTTTTGAGTGAGATGGTAATGACACAGTGTAAACCCTGCTCAGCAACATCTATATCAACATCATTGCTATCCTAAACACACTATACCAGTTACTAGGAAGAAAATTAACTCTATCTGAGACAAAACCAGGACAGATACACAAGGCAGATGTTTTAAATACAAATGTCCAAGACGTTCTAGGACACAATAAAGGCCAACAGCAAATTTCTATCACAGAGGCCTATTCAAAAATGATGCTTCAAGTACATAACCCACTACAAAAGACTGCTTCTGACATCATTCTTACCAGAGAGCATCAGAACAAACACCCTGCTTTAAAGAGATGACACAGTGCATGCTGCAAACTTTTATACTCATAAAATAAAAATAAAAAAATAATCAAAAAACTAAAGTTAGATTAGCTTACATAAAGACACGCTGTGATGAGCTTGCCAGGTAAAAATACATTTCCTCTCACCTACCTTCCACTTAAATTACTGAGTCCAAACTTCTTTGCAGAACTCTGCAACATTTTTATGATGTTAGCTTCTTCACCAACACCTTTGCATTTTTTGGATTTGGTCTTCTGCTTTTCAGTTATAACCTGCACTTGATTATTTCTATAAATCTCAAATGTAGACTTTCCATTAACATTTTCATTAAAACTCATTTTGCTCAGGTTAGAAATTAAGGTATCTTGGTATTCTTCTGATTTTCCTTTGTGCAGGATTTTTGGTTTATAACCATGGGTCAGAAGATCACACGTATCAGTGTATATGAACTGCAGAAGGTACGCAAACAGATCTGGATGAACTTTCTCTATTACATAAAGATCACATCCAACAGCATCTTCATCTTTACGGTAGATGTCTGTAATGTCTAGCTGATTGTCACTGGAAACAAACAGCTTCCTGAAGAAGTCAGAGCGTACAGCCAAGATGTATTTGTGCACGGGGTATGTTCTTGTGCCAATCTGAAAAGTCACATCATGGATGCTGTCCATTTCATCCGTTTCATCTAACAGTTTGCCAAAATCCTCTCCAAAACTTGATAATGACACACTTGGAATTTCATAGAGACTAGAACAAAATGAAAACCATCAAAAAAACTTCTCTTTACAAGCTCCATAAAATTTTACACAGTATGTTTAATGAAAAGGCTGAGATAGCTTCCTTCGGATTTTTTTCCTTACATTGCTGGACTACTGAACATTTCTTGCCCTGTTCTGTCAAAAAAAAACAAAAACCAAAAACCAAAACCAAAAACAAAAACAAAACAAAAAAAAAACAAAACAAAACAAAAACAACTAATATGGTATTCAGGTAATTAAACCACTTATGTAAGATCTGTCTAGCTTCCAGATATTAAATATCATATTTAGTCTTTGTAACTTATACAGGAAATATGTACTATCAGAACTACCATACCTTCATCTAATTTTTCTGATGAGAAAACACAGAAATGTTTGCTGGTTTTCGTATTGCAATCCAAAGCAGTAAGACAAAAAGAAACACAGCCCAGTATTTACTTATTTATTAGATATACTGGAAATAAATCTATTAAATATATTATAAGAGCACAAGCAACATGACTCAGTATTCTACTTAACCATTTTACTTTAAACCTTTTGTCCAAAGATCCACTTTTCACTTCTATTTAAAAGTTAATTATTGATGATTACTGAAGGGGTTAATTTCTACAGTATTTAGAGCTCAGAGCAAAGAAATACATTGCAAACGCTTCCTAGAAAAACATCAACACAACCTATACTAATTATGCAACTATATAAACTGAGATTTTTGGGAAACTTCAACACAGGTTTTCAGAAACAAGTCCTATTCTCTACAAGTACGGATAACCATATTTCCTATGGCTCTGTATGACTAAAACAATGTCTTTGAAAAGCAGAATGATTTCATTGCAATCCCACACAAAAGAAAAAAAAAAAGGAGAAAAACTACAGGTGTGACTTTAAGTATACCTTGTTTTAGGATCTGACTGTAAAACAGCAAAATTCCAACCATTAGGATCGGTGGCAATACTAACAGCTCGGTGGACAGAAGTCAGCTTCTGTAGTCGAATTCTTTCATACACACTGTTTGTATCATGTTCACAGGACACATCACATGAAGAATTCTGAAGGCTTGATACAAGTTCTGCTAAAAAAGAAAAAAAAATAAAAAGCTTGAAAAATCTCACAGAAAGGTCCAGCTAACTAAAATGAAATTAATATAGCAAGTCAATAGATGGAGTCACTGAATAAAGCTAAAATTGTGCTGAAGATTGCAGCTTCCTAAACTGAAATGCAGGAAGGCATTTTAATGAAGGGAAAAAAAAAAAAAAAGAAAAGAACAAACAAACAAACATAACCCCAAAACACGAGAAACTGTTTTGCCACTTCTTCATAAGGGGAAACACTCCACCTAACATTCAATGCACCTTCTTGTGAAATGAAACAACCAGTGAATCAGCATACAGAATTGCACAATTGTTTTCTTGTCGTATCAATTACAGCAGATATAATACAATTGATCAATTACAGCAGATATAATACAATTGCCTACAGACTTCATATTGTATCTGTCTAAATTGTACCCAGACTAACAAAATACTATTGAAAAAAAATGCAGTATTCTCCAAATACTGGTTTTTCAATAAATAGAAAACTAAACACATGCATACCATTTATCACACTCATTAAAGCCTTTCAAAAGACAGCAGTTCTCATCCATTACAAATCAGTGCTGAACATCAACTGACATTCAACTAGTCAGCAGGTCAAGATTCTGAAGTTTTTGTAGTTTTAGTATTTTCAAGGAAAGAAGAGCAATAGGCATAACCAGAGTACTTTTACAGACACATACCAGCACCAGACAAACAGTGAAAAGGAGATGCATTTACAGGTGCCTCTATAATGAAGGAACTACTAATGTTATGCGTAGAATAAAAGAAAGTAGCAAAAGAATTAAACTAGTAACTTTGGTTTGAGCAACAGAGGAAATACTTTTGCTGTGAAAGATGCAAGAATTGACAGATACAACTATAGATGGAATTTTGATATAAAAGGAAGTGGAACTCCAATATAAAGCTATAAAGTTCAAATACATCCTAGGTTGGAAGTAAATCCATTTCTATTCATAGAGTTTTAAGACCCTACATGAATAGAGCTGAAAGCTTCAACTAAAATCTTGTCCTACAGTAGACCATTCTTCCTTGTAGATCCATCAGGACCTACTCTTGGCAATATAAGCCAAGCTAGTAAGGCAGAAATTGATCTGGACCCTGTACTATGCCCAGATAAGGATCTGGAAAACATGATAAGGTTTCATAGACTTATGAAACTTAGACTTATGAAAGAAAGTACATGCTGCTTTGTTTGTTCATTGGCAGGTTTTTAGGACTGGTCATGTAATATCATCATCAGACTAGACCGTTGTGCTACCATTACTTTGCAGAAGTACTTTTCTTCCTGGAAATCTCCACCTGAAAGTTAACTGAAAGCTGCAAAGTAAATCTTAATTAAACAGAAAAGAGAACAGTAGTGGTTGATGATACTAACCATCAGCCACCAAGGAAAGAACACCACCACATAATACTGTTAAAGGCTGTACAGATTTGATTAAACTTTTATATTGATTTGAAGTACTCAGAAACTATTAAGAAATCACAACTAACCTTTTTTTTCTGAGAATTTTTTCCCTTCGTCTAGCCACATCCCTGAAAAGGCTTCACCATCCTGTGTGACAAACATTATTTCATTTCCATTTAAAGCAACATCAGACATGAAGACTTGCCGGCCATACACCCAACGACACTGCTTCATGGAGTTGTTAGATGACTTCCAGCAAAACACCTGTAATTTTTTATTTTCAGAGAAAGGATAAATCTTCATATTATATAAAAGCAGTTCCATACTAGACATTACTTTTTTTTTTTAACACAAGAACATGTCATCTCAAAGTTGCATATAAAAGGAGAAAGACATTCATCAAAATTATAACCCAAGTGTTCTGAGCACCTATTACAAAGAACCAAGATGTAAAATACGGAAAATCTATTATGATATCAAAATCCACTTGCCCATGAAGGACATTTGAAAAACTCCTCTGAGAAACATCTTCATAACAGCCATCTATGGGATAGATTTTACTGACATTTCAACAATGACAGCAAATGTGTCATCAAATCAAGAAACAAGTTTAATCTAGTTCTTAATTTACAGATTTATCCAACTGGTTTGCTGATAAACTAGATAAAATTCAAAGCTAACACACCAAAAGTTTACACCATTTCCTGTTAATTATTTGACAAAGATCTCAAGTTTCTCTGTACAAGACAATATTTTGGAATAGAGATCATGACCAAACACAATCTTTGAAATATTCAACAGAAATGCGAAGAACTGCATGCACAGCAGGATTGTACTGTAGATGCCCAAAAAGCAAGTATAAAGAAACAATCCCACACAAGGTAAAGGTCAGACGTGGTGTTAGTGATGCGGAAATTGGGCATCTTCTCTCACTGAAGGGCTTGCACAGATCTATTAACACCTACAGAAGGAGGGGACAGAAGAATCTGATTAACCTATTTACTTTCCCCTCTCTTGAGCCCCATATAATCACTGAATGGTTGAGGCTGGAAGGGATATCTGGAGATTATCTAGTTCAACTCCCCTGCTCAAGTAGGGCCATTCAGAGCCAGTTCCCCAGGAACATGTGCAGACTATTTTAGAATCTCTCCAAGGACAGAGACTCCACAACCTCCATAAGCAACCTGTGCCAGCACTTGATCATCCTTACAGTGAAATATCTGTCTGATATTCAGACAGAGCCTCTTTTGTTTCATTTTGTGCCCATTGCCTCTGGTCCTGTCACTGGGCACCACTGAAGGCGGAGCCACCTGGCTCCATCTTCTTTACAAGTTCCCCTCAAGACATAAGATCCTCCCCAAGCCTTCTCTTTCCTCAGTTAAACAGTACTCTCCTAAATAGAGTACAATCAAGCCAAATCAGGAAGCACTAATTCAGGAAACCGACGTATTAAGATTCCACCTCTCTCCTTACTCAATAATGTATAATGCCTAAGAGCACTAAAGATCCCAACATTTACCAGTATATGAAATGTAGATTGACACATTTCCCCTGATGCAGGAAGACACGGTAGTTTTTTATTGCTAAAGAAGTGTCCCAGAGATGTTTAAGGGGCACTACCAATACTACAGATGCTAGAAGCTAAACCTCACATTAACAAATACTGAACTGGAAGTGTATAATATCTGAGAAAACTAATGATGCAACAAACACATCGCAAAGCATAATTCAGTCAAACGCAATTAAAAAAAAAAAAAACCACAAACCAAAACACAACCAAAAAAACCCAAACAAACAAAAAAACCCACAAAGCATAACCTCCCCCACAAAAAAAAACACCCACAAAAAACCAAAACTTACACTGCCACTGCTCTCCATTTTCCCTATTTTGATATACAAGCTCAGTTTTCAACGTTAAGGCAGGATTTCAGTAACAAAACCTTTCTGTACACACCACTAGATGGCATTGAAGGTTAATATCTCTCAGTGAGCAGATCTAGAAAAAGCTGAGGTTTTGAAGGAGCCTGTAAACTCTTACTGTATGAAAGAACGAGGGAAGAAGGCAATAAATCTGCCACAGTATTCCAGTTTTAAGACAACACAACGTCTATACTTAACTAGAAATACTAAACCATTCACCACATTTAGGGTCGTCAACAATAAAAGGGACATCACATCTACAGAGCAGCTGCTTTTCAGCAAACCCTCTAACACTTCAGAGACTATTTTGGAGAGTGTGAAGATGACTGGGTAAGTGGGTTGAGAGGACAGACAGAGAAGGCAAAAAAAACCAACAAACCTCCCCCAAAATGCCAAACAGACCATGTATGATACATAACCACTTACATATGTAAAAGCAAAGGCATTTACACCTTCACTGAAAATCCGTTAGATGTCCACAGATTTAAAAGTATACTACTGTACACTACTTCAGTAGTCTTTCCATAGCCCTTTAAAAAACCAAAATGTATCACCAGCAGCTCTACATAAATCAAATGTGTGTTTTCCATGCATGATTTTGTCCTGTCTTACGTTTAAAGTTTCATTAATCAGTATGTAGCTCGCTATATGATTAGGATTTCTAAATACACAACTTACTCTTCCAGCTTCATCCAGTGCTAGAATGCAAATCTTCTGACCTCCATTTTCTTCAAGATGCTGGGTATCTACCTTATATTCCAAATATCCCCCACTGACAAGAACTTTTTTAAGGTTCAGCTGTCTGAAAGAACACAGAAGGTTAAATTAGTATTTCTTCATTGTGTACTTATGTTGTATTTATGACAGTTACCTTTTCATTTAGAGCAGCAGAGAAGAAAAACAATAGTTGAGGTAGTGACATTAAAAATTACGGAAGTTGAGTTTCTCTCCATTGGTATTACTAATATAACTGCTAATAAAATACTATGAGGAGATCGTAATTTTTTGCTTTGCTTTTAAGTAAGCTATATCATATCCACAAGCATTCACAAAATTCCGTTAACTGAAAACTGGAATAACATTTATCTTCAAACTTCAGCATTACAAAAACTATAGTTGTGTGAATTTACTTTAGCCATTTTTATTAAAAGACTTACCCTACCTCAGGAGCCATTTGTCAGGTTTGTGGTGAGTTTGCTTTTTTTTTTTATCTGATCAAAACCACACATTTTACCTTTTTTCAGCTTCTTACTCATATTGAGAGCACAGTGCATGGTATTAAGTTTCTCCAAGTTCCAACACCTTTACTTACAACCATGCAGAAAATGAAGTATTAAGCTACCACATGTCAATAAATACTGTTAAAATGTGAAGCTGAAAAACTAACTGGGAGTTACTGGGAAAAAATGCTAATTCTCTCTTCTAATCTGTTACTGCAAACTAAGCAAGAGACAATGGTATCAAATAATTTCATAAATATATTAGTCATGGGCCCAGCTTTTCAAAAGGTTTTATACATAGGTTTTAGCCTATGTACCAATGATGTCACAAGGCTCCACCTGCAACCTAAACTACACTTTATAATATACTATTATCCACACAGTAATTATGAAATTCATTCAAATTACTGATTCAAAATTGCAATAACATAACTAAACAGAAAAGCAGATCTTCAATGCCTCTAAGATGCATTTATGCAAGTTCAGGTTAACAGAGGAAACAAAACTACCAGTTTCATTATTTTTAAGCCTATGGCACAAAATACTTCCTCTTAGCATGTTTTGTTGTTTCATCAGTTTTTAAAATGTCTTTGGTAAAGAACAAATGGCAACTTAACCTCATCTAATAACAAGAATATATGAAGAAAAAAAAAACCAAACCAAAACAAAACCAAAAATGACAGCTGTGGTTCACATGAAAGAACTGCAGATGAAGCAAACTCATGGGAGCACTGTATTATCTCTACTTTCAGCACAAAAATCTTTAAAATAGCTTGCAAGTATAAGACTACAGCAAAATCTCCACCTTACTGTTCTTCATGACAAATTAGAAAAGTAACACATACTTTGAAGCCATCTTTTTACATTGGTAGTCTGCAAGTAAATAAATATCTCCTCTTTCAGTAACACATACTGTAGCGCCATCACTTGCAGAGACCAAGGACACAGAGATATCTTTATGGTGTAGAGCAGAAACCTGGCGAGGTGCAGTTACACATTTTTCTCCATTAGGATCCAGCAGATAACCTAGAAAACACAAACACACCCAAAATCATTATTTGCCATTCCACACTTTGTGCATTTAAAGGACACTTTGCTACACTATTTGAAAAACCTTTAAATTCTAAAAGATTTTTGAGGTAGTTAGATAATTCATCTTCAAAATAATTAGACAGATAAGAGACCCAATAGGCATACTTGTTAGTTCACTACAAGCACCAGAAAATACTCAAGACTTGATACACAAAAATTGAAGTAAGGCATATTCTACATGGAAAGCTATTTAATAAGGTTAAACTCTGCAGTGGTGCTGCCTTTGATTCCAAAGAAAGAACATTTATTAGATCATATTACAGTTCAAGACACTAGAAATACTATCACACTGGCATAACTAAAGCTTATTTCAGCCATTGGAAGCTCATCATAAAAATGCATGAAAACAGGCAGTTACATGAAACGATGGACAAGGTTGGAGCTGTAATGTAAGGACTCTGAAAGCGTATTAAAAACATAAAGAAAAAAATCAGGTCATTGCTGCTCTGCTGCGTAAAGAAACCTGTGCCAAAGAACCTCACATAATATAACCCTGCCCTGTGCGCACTTATGTCTACACCACAGAGTGGATCAGAGTACCAATATCCAGGAACAAGCAGAAGAGCTGCTTCTAAAGCTGGAAGTAACCCTGTCATATGACAGTGTAGTGCTATGCCCAAATTTTTTAAAGAGGCAAGTCTTATTAGCACAGGTCTATCATAGTGCCCAGCTAACACGACTGTATCACGATCTAATTACTGTCTCCATACAGTATTGCACTGGGCCTTACGCACAGCAGAATAAACTCAACCTCAACAATGCAAAAAAACCCCAAACTTATATGAAGGGTACATATTAAAAAAAAAATCCAAAACAAACCAAAACAACCAACCATAAGATAGTCATTAAAAAGATACTTCTCTGAAAGTTTTTTGACATACCTTTGCTGTCTTTAATAG
This sequence comes from Loriculus beryllinus, assembly GCA_039877255.1. NCBI lineage: Eukaryota > Metazoa > Chordata > Aves > Psittaciformes > Psittacidae > Loriculus > Loriculus beryllinus. The sequence continues at coordinate 10,947 of JBCJKH010043666.1, forward strand.
GAACACAAAAAAAAGTGTCTGAACCTGATGCCAGAACTGATGCAGATTAACTCTAAGTACCAGAGCTAGCTAACATTTTGTTTGCTCATAGATACAGAACTGTAAAAAATGCAAATCCAAACCAATATTGCAATACCTGTTCATTAAAAAAGGCAAACGCAACTAAAAGATCCCATTCAGACAACAAACCAGTAAGTTCACTAGTTGGCAATATATTTTTATTAGGTTCTATCTTGACATTCAAAATAATACTGAGTGAAGCAAAGATTCTGTTAATGGCATTATTGAAAATAGATCTAGACATGGGCAAGAATTTCAGTTTAAAAGTGTTAGTATGGAAAAAGTTATTAGTAGCATGTTTACAGTGCGTGTGGAAAGGAGGACATAGACAGGAGAGCTGAATGTTAGTTTATGGTTTATCAATGGCAGTACTAGCCAGACTGCTGGAAAAAGACAAGCACACCTTGGAGTGACCTGCAATATAAGCAACAATATTTTGTTTCCTGAAAGTCTACAATAGCAGGACCACACAAGATACACAGACAGTGAAAGAACTATAAAGAATTCAAATAACAGAGCTAAGCCTGACCAGCTCTCGTCATCTCGAAATGTGAAAGTGACTGGCAGTAATGAAAAATATTCTTCAAAAGAAGCATGAAGAGACTGGTTTAATTAAAAGAGACGTGGGGTCTGGGAGGAAAGAGGGGGAGAGAGAAAGAGAGGAAGAGAGTGAGAGAGAGAAAAGAGAGGAGAGAAAGCTTTAACCAGGTTTCTGTTGTAAGAAGTAGATGACAGCTTTAGCATGAATAACACCTTTTAATGGCCGGGGTTTACCTTCAGAACGCTTCTACCTTACCTAGTTGGCCACCATTCAGTCCCATGGTATAAACTGCTTCCTTAGTCCATAGCACTGTATGGAATCTGCCTGCAGCCACTCCAATCACCATTCTACCTTTCAGGGTTTTTGCCTGAACCTAAGCACAAATCCAAAGGACATCTTAGTATTAAGCAGCAACAGGTGAATTTCACAGGTACAAACTTCTGACATATAACTCCTTAAGTCATTAAGAATGAAACATTGGTAACAATCCACATACAGCCTAATAGGTCAGGATTATTTCAGAAGTTTGTCAAGTGGAGCACTTAGCACTAGTGTCAAAAAGTAGTGAACTTTGTGCATTATTTGATCAGAACTATAACCAAATCTCCTTACATTGTCTTCATGTGTATGATACTGAACAAGACTTGCAGAGGTCACGTACAAAACAGTCAAACACAACTCAGATGCTGCAATAGCGTAGGCTAAAAAGTTTCAGCTTGTTAAGTCCTAATGCCCTAAATACACTGCTGAACTGCTCCCTTCAATAAAAGGTAATGTAACTCTTACTTACATTAGAAAAAAGAAATAAGAAAAATTAGAGACTGAGCATAGAAATATAATTACGTTGTTGATGCCCATACCCTTTCTTCCCAAAACGTTACCAATCCAGAATCAACAGTGCTTCCAGCAAAGAATACAACCATCAAACCCTGAGATTCATCATCCAGTGGTTCAAAAGAAGTAAAGACCATGAATCTCAAGTAATACATATCTATTACTTTTACGTCATTTTAGCTACAGAACAATCTGGGGAAGAAAAGGGTACCTTGTATCAGACTGGGTACTACAAACTTTAGTACAGTTCCGGTTACAAACTAAGATGTTCAATCAGGACATAATTATGTATTAAAGACAGAGATGGATGGTAACACAGAACCAAGATTTTATCTGAATTCAATTGGACTTTATGGTCCTGAAAAAACTTAAAGGTTATTTCCACGATCTCCACCTTTTACTTTCTGTTAAAAGAAGCAAACAACTAAGCCCTGACTGATATTATTTTTACCTGTCTAGGAACACTGCAGTTAGAAGGAGGAGGAAGAATACCCAATTGATGGAAAGTATTTAAACCAAAAGTGTAAACATATCCATCTTCTGTTAAAACAACAGTATGATCCTTAGCTGCCGCTATCTGGGAGCACTGATGGCCAGCTAAGCCTTCCACAAGTCTCGGAACCTGAACAAGAAAAAAAAAAAAGATACAAAGGTAACTCTGTTTTGATATTAACCAGTGGTCATCTATGAAACTAAAGAAACACCAACAAAAAGTCATAACCAAATACTGAACTACAGATGAAAACACATCTGAATATACAATACACTCAGTAACATAATTACCAAATCCAATGCAGGAAGACTTTCATTTGAAATGTATCCTTTTCTATCAGAGAAGATGACAGCTCTGAAATTCAGCTGGAAATTATATCTTCAGGACAACTGGACAAATATTAACTATTACCTCTCCTGTTCTTTTTAAATTACCATGACTGATAAGATTTCTCCCTTCAGAATACAGGACAATCCTAAGAAAATTCCACAGAATAAGGAAGCGGTTCTGTATTTTTGACTCTTCATGCACTCTCTACTGTGAGTTCTCCTCATTCAACTGGGTAACATGCTAATTTCAAACAGCAATTTGTAAAAAATTCTAATAGCACAGAATTGCAATTGAAAAAAAAGTGTTAAGAATTGAGCTCCAGCCTTCACTGTAACACCCAGCAGCATAATAGTAAATTTCTGGCAGAACTTGATATTGTAAATTAAAAATACCATTGTGCTGTGAACTAAATGAACACTACCAGAAAGTGTGCACAGGATAAGATACTGAAGTCTAAGAATTGTATTGTCATCATATCTTCGTCTTCTTAAATTTTGGTATTGCATATTGTAATACATAATGTTCAAAATAAAACAGTAAGTGTATTTTCATTTACAGCTGTGCAAGTCCAGTAGTAACAGCCCTACTATGACTTTTCATGCCACTACAGCTCTACAGTACTGCTGTTTCTTTTGTGCCAGCCTTGACGTATCACAAACCTATTTAAGAATCCAGCCCTTGTCTGGGGCTAGGATTGTTATAAAGTTAGCCTTTATAATAACTCAGCCATAACACAGAAGTGTGACCACAGTATCTAGCTATCTTAAAATATATTTAAATGCATGTTCTTCTATTCTCTGCCACTTCACTAGTAGTACTAGAGAGGGTTTTTTTTGCTCTTGTTATTTGGTGGGGAACAAGGGGTTTTGCTTAAAATCGACAGCAAACTCATTTTGAAAGTACACTCACAAAAACTCTTGTTCACATTTTAGATTTGCTATTTGAAATAAATGAAACACTATGCTACATGCTACACTTCATGAGATGGCATACCAGACATGTTTGCTCATCACCATGACCCAAGCGTCCTCCTTGTCCATGTCCACATGTATAAACTTGACCTTTGTGGGAAAGGAACACGGAATGAAATTTACAGAGTACCACCTGAAAGAAAAATAGCAAAAAAAGAGGTGGGAAGAAGGCAGTAGAGGACAGATCATTTTTCCTGGGTAACCTGAAAACACCTCCTAAAACCACTTTGTGAAGAAGTCCAGCTTTAATAAAGATCTGTTTGTGAATATAAGAGTAAGATACTAATATTAAAATTTAAAAAAAAATATGACAAATTCTCCCTACCAAAATAGAGAACCATGATTTAATTGAGGGTGACAGTGGGGGGAGCAGCAAGAATATATTATTACTCTAGTACTCCTTAGCTGCTTTAAGCTGCTTGCCATATCAATGGAAAATGCTTGCTGAGAAATAACTAGGAAGAAAGGAAAAGAGCTGGGAAGAGGAATAAAACACCAAAACAAACAAACAAACCCCATAGACCCAACTTTTTTTTTTTTAACATGCAAACTTTGAAAACTTGATAACACCTTTGATACTTGTTCCCCCCCATGCACCCCTCCAAGCTCACCAAGAAATATGCCTATATAATACATTAAGAATACCTGTTTGATATACACGCCATTCCGAGGAAAGAGGTCCACCAATTCAGGATGATGTTTACCCTGTTGACCACCATGACCCAAAGTAAAATTTATATTGTTTCCCCAAGTGTAGACTTCTGTGGGATCTGCAATGAAAAAAAAAAATCTCTCTGCAGCTTATAAATATAGCAGTATTGTGCAAATATTGGTGACTTTGAGCAGCAGCTCCTGCTGGTTTTATTTTAAATTTGATGAACAAACTGATTTTTTACATAGAACTGAACTTTAAAAATATTTATTCTTATAAGAAGGTACTATGACAAAATATTTTAATAATGTACAATGATCAACATTACTTATATATATTTTCCAGCAGCAGAAAATGCAAACATTCCTCAGCAGCAGATTTACTTCTTATGTTTTCAGAAGACAACTACTACTTCCTTAGGTTACACATGCTTTCTTTCAGTTTAGTAAAGAGCCTTTACCAAAAAAAGTTTATGCTGTCATGTATGAAAGCCATAAACACCTTCAAATCAGAGGTGCAGCCAAAACATAAAGCTGCAGACTTTTTTTCAATAATCTCTCATTTACTGATATCTGAACACCATTTTCTGAGTAATATGCTCAAACCCATGTACATTTCATCACACTGCATCACTATTTAGAAGATTAAAGAATTTTAACATATTTCACAAGTTGAAATTAAAATACCCAAATCTTTAGTGTAACCAAATATACTTAGACTGGAAATAAGCTGAAAAAAAAACCCAAATTTCACAATACCATAAGACTGAACAACATGGACAAAAGAGGAAAGAAGTAGAAGAGTATAAAATAGCATGAAAATAAATAAAAACTACTGGAAAAACTAATCTCCTGTCAAAGAAAAATCTTGTGTGCTCAGAGTTATTCTTACATGATCATTTTCTATTTGGAGAAATTATATTTAGAACTACTGTAACTAGCTTATACTAAGCTACCTTGTCTAAAAACATTTTTAAGATTAAAGAACACATTTCCTCTCTTTTCACAAAAGACAAAGAAGTGATGTAAACTATCAAATTCAAAGACATGGAAGTCTCTCTGACAGCTTGAATTGAGATAAAGGAGTAAAAGCATAGAATGCTTTGGGTTGGAAGGGACCTTAAAGATCACGTAGTTCCAACCTCCGTGCCATGTGCAGGGACACCTTCCACTAGACCAGGCTGCTCAAAGACCCATCCAGCCTGGCCTTGAACACTGCCAGGGGTGGAGCACTCATAATTTCTCTGGGCAACCTGTTCCAGTATTTCACTACCCTCACAGTAAAGAATTTCTTCCTAATACCTAATCCAAATCTACCCTCTTCTAGTTTAAAGCCATTACCTCCTGTCCTATCACTATAATATACAAATAACAGTATATGAATAATATATTAAAAACAGTATATATTAAATATATAAATATATTACAAAAATATATAAAATACAGAATAATCGAGATTGAGAGGCACCTCTGGAAGTATCTAGTTCAACACCTCTTCCCAATTAGGGTCAGTTACAGCAGGTTGCCAAGGTCCATTTCTCTCACGTTTTGAGTATTTCCAAGGATAAAGTCTCCACAACCAATTCAGGTTACCTATTATATCATTTGCTTTTTATTAACCTCTCTCTCCCCCACACACACCCTTTTTAAAAACCTTTAAGTCAGTCATCACTCCTCCATTTTTGCTATACAAGTGCATCCTGTGTCTACTGCCAAGATTCTATACCTGCTGTACTAGGGACCCCTCATCTTCAGTTATCTTGTAACTTATACAGCCCTAATTAGAAACAGGAAACATTGTCTACACCATTACATACATTAATTGTTGAGATATATCTCTTTGTAAAACACAGTTTAAGCTATTTGATTTCCTACCAGTTTTCTTGAACACCACATGGACTGGCCTATCTTTCATCACAAGATCCAGAGCTGATAAGCCTTCTTTATCCTGAACATACAGACTAACACCATGCTGAAAGAGAAGGAGAAGGGGAAAAGAACATAAGTTAAAATTAACTCCACACCTTGAACAAAATCAGGTAAACATTTAAGAAGCTAAACATATCTTCAACTGAAGCTTAGTACTAATAAAAGACAATCTTCAGATTCAACTAAATGGTAAGCAAGACTGATAAAGAAAAAACAAACAAAACACCTCACAGCAACAGTGCAAACCCGTTCAACCATGTATATATTGTATTATTCTATTAACTGGGATTTCATTCTATGAATATTGACTGATTAATAAGATTTAATCAGTGAAACACAAAGGAAGATAAAGTAAAGCCATCTAGGAAGCATAAGTATTTACTGAAAATGCATTTACTAGCTTCAGACAACACATTTTCTTACACCGGTGTGTTCACAGAATCAGTTTTAGCAAGTTAAGAAGAAAAATAAAAATGAAAAAGTATTCTTTGAAAACAAGCAGGGAACAGTGGTTCACAGCTCCTAGGCTAGAGGACAAAATGACCAGGTAAGACCAGGAACAGGAGGAAAGCTTCAGAAGTACAAAGCATAAACAGGTCATTCCGTTAGAACTTAAAGAGGAAGATATTCTCTGTGAATACTGTTTTCTTAATACAAAAAAAAAAAAAAAAAAGCTGTTATACCAACAATGGTTTTAAGGAAGTCAAGTGTCATCAGTCACACCGCTGAAGGGAAGAACTGCAGATATCCCCAGGCAGAATCTAAGGGATATACAGCTGTACCTACTAGCTCATGGCTAATAAAAAAGGGAAACCTTATAGAATCTCACGATTAAGAGGTAAACACATGAAAAACAAAAATCAAGGGAGCACAAGTCATTCAAGCATGACAGAAGGACAACTAGCCATAGCTGCAATAGGGATTTTAACCCATAACTTCATTTGGAAAAACACTAGCCAGAACAACAAAAACATGGATTCTCCAAATTATAAAGGCAACCCTACTAGCAACTGTAGATGGATATTTAGCAAAGAACGGCCATGTTCCCAAGTCAGCAAGTGCCTACGTGGAGCTCAACACGAAACGAGGATG
>JBCJKH010043672.1:0-11467 GCA_039877255.1 Loriculus beryllinus
TACTCTTTTCCACCCATAACACAGGGTAGGGAACAGCAGGAGGGTAAAGTCTCCCTGCATGGGGACTGCAGGCAAGCAAGCAGCACTCTGCCTCCTACCAGAGCCTGGGTTCCTTCCATGCACCCCCTTGTGCATCCGAGTCCATGGGTTGTGCCCTGCCCCATTCCATCATGGCCAATAGCTCCATGTGAGGATGACAACCAGCCTGGCCTTTGGGATGGGGAGAGCTGGTGGGAGTAAAGGGAAGGGTGGCTGAGCCCTTCTCTTGGATAGGGTTTGCCCCTATCCTGGCTGAGGAGGTGATGAGGGTGGTGTGGAGAGAGCCGGGTGTGTGTGGGGTGGCTGGGAACAGACAAAGGTTCACTCTTAGGGTTGGCTCAGTGCTGGTCCTTGTGATCTGGGATTTGTTTTGTGTAGGGAAATGGGTGCATGCAGACCCCAGAGCCACTGGAACAATGTGGCATCTTTGGTCTCATCCCATCTGCTGCGGCCCCATGAGTCCACATGTGATGGAGACCAGCCCAATGCCACCACATTGCCCACCCTGCACCAGCCTTGGAACATCTCTCTACTGGAAACAGCTTCGTTAGGAGCCCATGTGGGGAACTTCCACCTGCTTGGAGAGTGGGATGGCTCAAGGGCAAGCTGCTCCTCGGAAGCAATAAGGAAGGAGCTGATGCGTGTGCTGGAAGCTGGGTACATCTGGATCCCCCATCAGCTTCCTGCAGAGCAGCATCCCCATGGGCACAGGGTAGGGAAAATGAGGAGCTGGAGCTCGACAGGGAAGGCAGATACATGAACAGCTGCCTTTCCCCCCCACAGCAGCCCTATAGGGTGCCTGTGCACCCATTGCTCTGCCATGATGGGTGCCATGCACCAAGTCAAAGCCTCAGGGGACTTACAGGGTGTGTTTGCCACCAGCATTGCCTGTTCTGGGGCACAATGGGCAGACATTACGATTCAGGACGATTTAGCTGCCCTCTCCCTCCTGAGAATTGGTGTTGATGGGGCGACAGGGTTATCACAAGAGGGAGGAGGAATCACAGCTCTTTGGGTTTGTGCCGATAAAGGGAGTGAATGGGAAGCAAAAGCCAACTCATCCATCACGAGCTGCCCAAGGAGTGCCGCTGTGTAGGATTTTCCCCCACCCACCGTAACAGCCTGGCCATGACGTTCCCGGATCTGGCAGGAGAGGACATCCTCGAAGGGCATAGGCTGGCCTGGGCGAAGAAGGGAGGCACTGCACCCTTTCCTCAGCACTGCCTTCCCCCCTGGCTTCCCTTCTCCTCCTCCTCCTCCCTGAGATAAACCATCCCGAGTGCCCACCCAGCCCCAAGGATGCTTTCTGGGCAGCTCCATGTCCTGGTTATTTGTTGTGTTATCAGAGGAGGTGTCGGAAAGGCTCTTCGATAGCAGCAGGCAGGAGCTGACATTGGACGTGAGGGGTTAATGATTAACGTGGTGCCAAGCAGAACACAGCGCAATAACCATCACAGGGACCCAGTCGAAGATTAATTTGCCGCTGGGCTTTGTTAGATGCGAGCACAAGAGGTGGCAGCAGGGGATGGGGACAGGGATGGGCTGGGCATAGCCAGGACCAAGAGGAGAAGGCAGGCAGAGCCCCTTGGGCACCTTGGTGTTACAGGGCTTTTTATAATGCAGAAGGTGCTGCCTGGGGATCAGCACCCTGAGCAGGATGGAGGTGGCCTGGGCACAGCATCACTGCCTCCTCCCGCACAGTGATGGGGACAGGGCCAGCACACCCAAAGCACTGAGATCCCTCCATCCCACAGCACCTTGGCTGCTATCCTGGAGGACAGTGGCTGGAGGGTGCTTCCCTCCATCTGTGGGGCAAGGAGGGATGGATGTACAATGGGAAGGGCCAGCATGGACTTTGTCTCCCACATCGCAGCCCATCATCAGGGTTAGGCACTGCCTGCCCCTCCAGCACAGATCCCCACTGAAAAAGCATAACACATAAAAATAACCACGGCCACAATTCGTGCAACATTCCCCTCCTCCCCCGAGCTCCGGAAAGGTCAAGTTTCGTGCCAAGGCTATTTTGCCTTTGTTTAATTATCAGCCAGCTCCCGGGAAGCGGAGCAGCCCGGACAGGTTCTCTTTTGTATGGCTGCACAAAGGCAGGAGGCCGGGCTGTGGGGGGCAAAGGAGACCTGGGAACCCACAGCTTAGGCAGTGTGTGCTCAAGCTGGTGCCACACGGGGCTAAGCTTAAATCATGACACCATGAGAGATGGGAGGTTGGTCTTCCCAGAGAGTGCAGGTGATGGGATAGCTGCCCAGCCAGGTCCTGGACAACCGGGTATGCTCCAGCACCAGTGGATTGAGCTGGGAAGTGAGTAGGACCATGAGCAAAGGCAGGATGAGGAGGGACCTGGCTCCTTGAACAAGCTCCCCAGGACTAAGCCCCTTCAGGCAATGAATCTTTGCATCATCACCACCCAGGGGGTGATGTGCTGAAGCTCTCCATCAGCCTGCCACAGGCACTCCCCTTCAAGGGGGTTAACCTGCTTTTAGCATCATCACTCCATTTTGGGAAGAAACTGCTGTAAATATTGGCTCCTGGAGGTAGATACAAAGTGGTGGGTCTCAAACCTCAGCCCACATCACTCCTAGGCATCAGTCACCTGGGGCTCAGCACCACAGGGTCTTCCCTCAGCAGGAGGTGGATGTGGATGCTGACAGGAGGGGAGATCCACTTGGCAGCACCAAGCAGAGCTCCTAGGGCTGGGCAGAAAGGCTCTGGCAACGGGATGCTCCCTTAGAAAGCTGTGCCTGGTCCCAGGGTAGTGGTGTCAGTTTAGGAAGAAGCCCAGCCTGGCTGCAGGGAGCAGGAGGCAGCCGGTCTGGGATGCAGGCTGTGGCCGGTCCGTGCTGGTGACTGACGCTCTTCCATTGTGGTTTGGTTTGGGTCCTGTAGTCTCTGCCCCAGAAGTGGGTGCACCCCAACTCTCCCAGGGCTCCCTGCCCCACAGGGCCAGAAGTCTGGGGTGACCTCCTGGGCTGCCTGCAAAAGTCACCCACACAGGGCTGACCCAGAGGGTTCCAAGGCTTTGTTCTCACGGCAGGACCAAGCCTGCTCCGCGCTTGGCTTCACTTCATCCCTGCCTGCACCCGTCCCGTGGGGAGGAGCAAAGCTGCTGTCCTGCAGAGGCGGTTGTGCTGGAGGTCATAGAACCACAGAATAGTCAGGGTTGGAAAGGACCTTAAGATCATCCAGTTCCAACCCCTCTGCCATAAGCAGGGACACCTCACACTAAACCATGGCACCCAAGGCTCTGTCCAACCTTGACTTGAACACTGCAAGGGATGGAGCATTCACAACTTCCCTGGACAACCCATTCCAGTGCCTCAGCACCCTTACATCTCAGTTTGCTGTGCAGAGAGCACCCTTGGGAGCAGGAAAGAGAGCTGGCACTTCTGGATCTAGCAGGAAAACTTCACTGGTGTGGTGGTAGAGGCTTTGCTTCCCTCTGGGCACATGCAGGTTTTGCCTAGGTTGGTACCTTTGATGGGTGCCAGTGGCCAAAGGCCTAGAGCTTGCCAAGGACCATTCAGATGGTTTGGCATCCCTGGAAAAGTCTGAACTTTGCTAACACACATGTGCAGTTAGGAGCTAAGGAAAAGCAGAGTTTGAATGCGCCCTTCTTGCAGTGCAGGTGTCTGTAAGTAGCTGTTTCTGTCAGGTGTGGACGGAGATGATGTTCCTTCAGCTTATCGTTGTTGTCTTCCTTTATTTGAATTTAAAAAACATCTTAAAAGTTGTGGTCATATCATATCTCCAGCTGATTTCTGCTATGACTTTTCATCCTTGATCTACTGCTGTCCCTTAGTTTATCAACATGATTGACATAAGCAAGGGGCAAAAGTCATCCTATCCTAAATGAGTTTGTTACCTTTGATTAGGTTACATTGCAAGTGACTTTATGGCCTTCTGGATAAAGGGTTTCTCATGTCCTCAAAGCCCAGACTACTCACACTGCGGTGCTGGGATGAAAAGGGACCCATACGTTAATATATAGAGGATCAGAGGCCTTTTGAATCAGTGCAGAGCTGGGTACATCCTTCCTAAGGGAATTGCTTTTCCCTCTTGGACCAAGTTCTGTTTAACCGCACCTTCTGCTTTTCCAGATCAGCCTCTCAAAGTGTTTAGTGCTTTGCTCCCTGCACAGAGAGAGGAGGCTGAGGTTAAACTCAGAGACAGCTTCAGGCTTTGGAATAACACCCCCCCAGCATTTGCTGTTGTCAGGATAGCAAAGATGAGGTTTGAGAGCTCAGTCACTGGGGGCCACTTTGCAACGGTTTGGATCCCAGGGCTGCAATATGGGGTTTGTCTCCTGAATTTCAATGACAGCCTCTTGGGAACAAAAGAGCAGCTTTGCCAGGGATGGGTTTCCACCTTCTTATGGCTTCGAACAATACTACCGACAGCCAAGCCTGTGTGGGCTGTGCAGCTCCTGTGGATGTCTGCAGGACATAGAGTATTACCTCAGAGCATGACCAGTTGTGTTCATACACAGGATCCCTGCATGTTCTTTCTATGCTCTTTCACACAGACCTTGGCACAGGAGCTGTTCTCTTCTGTGCTATTTAAAAAGCAAGGTCAGCCTCTTCAAATGGCCATCTGCATGGTTCCTGTTCCCTGGGGGTTATTTGTACTCGCTTGCCATTAGGTGGATGCTGAATCCAGATGTTCAGCAATCCTGCAAATTCATCAGCTCATTAACTGTAATAAATTCTGACCAGGTAATTTCTTCTACAACCATATTTCTCTGCCCCAAGATCAGAAAGAAGCATCTGAAAGCCCCTGTAATTTTGATTGCAGTGCTGGAGGGTGAGTACCTGCCGCTAATGGAGCATCCCTGTATAGGAACACAAATGAAAAGTGCCAAAAGTAAATTGTTTTAGCATGAATGCAGAGCTGTGTGTTGTGCTGCCAGGTAGATCTGCCTTTAACCATGAACCTCCAGTGAGGAGGGCCAGGCACTGGGGCTAGGATTTCTCTCCTGTGTGTCCTGGAGACTGGGCATATGAAAGCGGGACATGGGAACAAACCGAGACTTGCTTAATAAATTGCACAGAGAGAGCAAAAGTGTGAGGTTTGTAGTGTATTTCTCCATGGGGAAGCCCACATAGAAGGCAGGATACAGCTCTATTTAAGCCTGGCTCAGCTAGGGCTGTTTCCTGATGTTGGGAAGTAAGGGACAGGATGAAGCATAAAGGGCATGAACACCAGATGATCATATCAGTTATTAAATCACAGGAAATCATGGTTAGGAGGGAGCTCAGGTGGTCTTTGCTTTCCTAGAGAAAGGAGTATCCAGGTTGCTCTATCTTTACCAGGCAATTGATTTCAGTATTTAATTGGCCTCATCACAAGGAAGTTTTCCCTGATGGCAAACCCAAATGTCGCTTGTTAGAAATTAAGCCAAATGCTCCTTGTCCTCCCTCATACCACATAGGACACAGGGACTGCATAAGGTATTGATTCATCATGGCAAACCCATGAGGAGGAGACTTTGCACAATACCTTTTCCTACATCTCTGTGCTTGTACAGTACTGAACACAACAGGGCCTTAATCCAGGTTGATCTGTAGGCATTCTTGTAATGAGCATGATTTCTAACAAGATAACACATTTCTTTTGTTGCTTTCCTCTTACAAGCATAAGTCAAAGCACAAGGATGAAAAGATTTTGCAGCTCTAAGTGTATCAGGGTACAGATTGTGGCTAGTTGGAGTCAGGCAGGCAGCAGCCACGAGCTGACAAAATACAGATTTTAGGGCTCAGAAATGATGAAATGTCCCTTTTTCTATCAAGAAAAAACATAGAAAATATCCTGAAGGAGATCCTTGAGAAGAGGAGGATCGGTTTCTGCTTTCTGCACTTTTCTTGGCAATATGAAAAGTTGAAATCCCAAATTCATGGTTGACTTGTTATTCTCCCTTTCTTCATGTTTCTCGTTTGCTTGCCAAGGTTTGGAATACAAAGGGAAACCCATTAATATAAAACTCTCCAAACTCCCATAAAACATCCAGAAAATAGATAAACACGACCTAGCTCTCTTCCAGCACAACTGGAATCTGTATTAGCTCCTAAATCCAGCTTTGTTGTTCCCTTTCTCCAAACACCGCACATCTATTTGCTGCTCCATTGTAGTCATCCTGTATCTTCTCCCACGTGCACTAATGCATTTGGTTACTTCAGAAAAGAAGGAAATCAAATGTTTGTTTGATGTGCATCAGGTTAAAGGGCTGATTTACAAAAAAGTGTTTCCTTCTGGAAATCATGAGCTGGGTACTGCAGCTTCTGCCAGCAGATGGGTGATTTCAGTCCTGAACATCACCTGTAATCCGGATAACCCATCTGTTCAGGAGGGATTGTAAAGCATCTAAGGGCACCCTCTGTCACAGTCCAGATGCCTCCACCACAGGACCCCAGACACAAGTAATTCCTGTTAATTGTTCTTTTTCCCCCCTAAATAAATCCAATTTGGCTGGGTTTGAGGGAATCATCTGAGGCCATGGGTGGAGAGTATCTTGTCCTTCCTAGCCATTGTGGTGCCTCCAGAACATACATCCAGGAGCTGTTCTTCACACTGATAATAATGATGGAGATTGAGATGTGTGATGGATGTGTCACACTGGGAGCAAAACGCTGGTCCTGGCGCAGTCAGAAGCAGGAGGTTTGTTGTGATTTTAACCTCCATGAACTTCCCAGAGTGTCAGCAACCCCAGAGTGAGCAGCCAACCCCCTCCCGGATATTCTGTGGTTCAGAATATCCCTATGGCTAGTTTAGGGCACTGTCCTCCCTGCTCCCTCCCAGCTTCTTGTGTCCCTCCTCACTGCAGAGCACGAGAGACTGAAAAGTCCTTGGTTAAGATCAGCACTACAGAGCAACAACTAGAACATCGGTGTGTTATCAACATCATTCTTATCCTAAATTGAAACCACAGCACTCTACCAGCATCCTAGGAAGAAAATTGCCGTATCCTAGCCCAAACCAGCAATCACCAAGGAGGGATTGCCCTTCCTCCATGCAGCTTTGGCACAATCCTTCTCCAAACCCAAACCTCACAGCATCCTGGTAAGGCAAGACCAAGCCTGACCGTGTGGAGCCATAGCGAGAATCAAAGGGGGGTTTTCATCCCGGCACAGGTCTGGGTTGGGAGAGGAGGATGCGCTGCTCTGCTGAGGGAGGGGGGAGCCTGGTGCCCGGCAGAGGGTGGCAGAGCTCCGTGCTTCAGAGCCAGAGGTTGCAGCCGCAGGAGCAGGAACCCTGCGGGCTGGAGGCTGATGCAGCCGGGGCTGAGCCGCGCTGCCATGGCCCCAAACTCTGCTGGGTTCCTGGGCTTTGGGCCTCGAAATCCGTGACAATTAAATACTAACACCCATGGCTTAGCCCTCCAGTGGTGTTCTTGAAGCCTTGACCATCCAGAGAACAGCCTTTCCGAGCCCTCTGGAAAAGAGCTGTGGATGAGATGCAATGATGAGAGACAAACCTCGACTGCTGCCTTTGGGGACGTTCAAGGTTTGGAAATTCAGAAGGAAAGGGGATATAGAGAAATGTTTCACCAAGTGGAAATTTCATTTTGGGAACGTCAAGACCCCCTTCTGGAAGTGCTTTACCCTGGAATATTGAAGCAGGATGATTTGAAAAAGCAAATGCAAGACATAAATATGAAACACCTATCAAATCTTTGCCACATTCCATATTATTCAAATTCTTATTACACCTCCCTGTGTTACATTAAAACAGCAGCGTTAAACCAGAATTCAGTCAAACAACAAACTGGAAGTGAAGGGTCCCATTTTGACTACAGGTTATTTCCATTCCCAAGGGTGACTCGTTCTCCTTAGATCTTTCCATTTTGTAAAAAGAAGAGGGTTTTCCTGAAATATTGTTTCCTTACACATCCCTCCCTGGTTGTAGCACTAAGGTACAGTTCTTAGTGCTCTCAGCAAGAGACCTTGCCTTGGATGGGAGGTTTGTGTTTGTGGTTTTAGATACAGGCTGATCAAGGAGAGGAGAAGAGGGGAGAGGCTTTACTCTCTCCTAACTTCCCTAAACACCTTTTGGACTTCCCTTCATGGAGGCTCCATTGTTTGTTTCTTGAGGAGACCTTCCCCATCACACCAACACCCAGAAGACCATCAAATCCCAGACTGGTTTGGGTTGGAAGGGACCTTAAAGCTCATTTATTCCACTTGGCTGCTGTTTAAAGGAGTGCACAAAAGCACAATAAAGGGGTACATTATATAAATTCTGCCCTGTAAAGCTCAGAGCCTGAGGGGTTCAAAGCTGCTGAATGAAATGGTTGCTCAGTTTAGAAAGGCAATCAATGGGCTGGTCATCTCCATGCCTACAGAAATCTTATAGCTGGGTTCATTAGTCTAAGCAGCACCCACATCCAGGCAGGACAGCCAAGCCCATAAACATGCAGCCAGGGATGAAGTGGCTTCTTTTAATCCATGCACGAAGTCTGTAACAGAAAACAAACCTGGTTTTCCTGATTTAGCTGCCAGGTCTCACATTATCACTGCCTAAAGTTTGCACAGCCCTTTCCAGATCCCCTGGGAAGCTGGGCTGAATGGGGATAGCATTGCTCAAGTTTAAAGCCTAAAATGATATTTAAGTTTCTGGATCAGTCACACTGCTTCTGCTCAGCCTGAGAAAGGCATTTACATCCTTTAAAAACAAGTGGTTTGGTTGTGGTTTATGTAGGTTACACATCACCAATTGAAATGGAATAAGTTCTGTGTTACTCAGCTCATTTCTGCATTGCTGTGGCTTACGTCTTTATGTCTTTGGGACATTAAATCATCCCTCGGGGCTCGTGTTTTCTTACATCCTCCAGCACTGTTTCTTTTATGGTAGACTAAGTCCCTGTATGGGAGATTAAGTTTTACAGTGTGATGGCTTGATCCAGTTTTTTGTTACCACTGATTGTTCTGTTGGATTCCACCTGCACGTGATAGAAACCTCAGCTCTGGGAAGTGCTGACATTGCTCCAGGTCACCACACACCTGGCAGTGTTTGGGACTCTTTTCTACTCTATGTTTAGCATTTCTTTAATCATTTAAACACCAGGGCTTTGCCATTGGCACTGCAACGCGCTTCCTGCAAGACTGAGATAAATTCAACCTTAGAAGTGAAGGTTGTGGCCACCAGGAATTTTTCAATGAATTTTCCCTTGCTTTTTTTGTTAATACTGAAAAATTTGCAGTTTGTGACACCCAAAAGAGTCCCTGGGACAAAGCTCAGCCTCTCCTTTGGCTCAAGGGAACAGCGCTGCCCTTCCCCAGGCACGGCAGTAATGGGGCCAGTCAAGCAAGACTGATTGTTGTGACCTCCTGTGACTCTCGCTGTCATGTGTAGGGGACACCACTGAACTCCACTACAGCAAGGCTTGTTGATCCATTCTCTCTTTATGTCTCCTTGCCTCATTGCCTCTAGCTTTGTAACTGCCCTGCCAACGAGCTCCTCATTATACAAGTCCCCAAACACATCCCTTAGGAAACAAGACCAAAGAGGAAAATATATTTAGCTCTAATGATGCACACACTCTCTTTGTGTTGGGATCTATTGCGGTTTAATGAGCAAAGGAGTTGCAGCCTTGATGGGAGGATGAGCAGGGCGCTTCTCCAGCACACCTTCTCTAAAGAGGGGTGGCTCAGACAAGGTACAAGTGACCTGAAGGAAGCACACTGCCAAGGTGAACATCAAGTTTGACATTTAACTAGGAAATATCAGTTATTATGGGCAAGTGGGATGTGGTGGAGCCTTAAGGTGGGACTGGAAAAGACAGATAGGGACCAGGTTTCCTGCAGCAGTCTGAAGCCAATGGGTAAATTATCATAGAATCACAGGCTGGTTTGGGTTGGAAAGGACCTTGAAGACCATTTAGTCCCAACCTCCTGCCACAGGCAGGACACCTTCCACTGGAGCAGGTTGCTCCAAGCCACATCCTTGAATTATCCTGTTGCAGAACGCTTGCAACAGTGGGAACTGCAAGCCCAAGTCTTCCAGCAGATGTAAACCAGAACAGTTAATGAACTTCTTCATGAACCTTTAATTTTGAAGCCAAGCGGAAAAGCTGTTGAGGTGACAATCCTTTCTCTGGCACCCACCCCAGCCCAGCACAGGAAGGTGGATGGATGCTCCTCCACCTCCCAGGAGGCACCAAGAGGAAGAGGTGCTGCCTGGAGATGGTGTCTGTTCCTTCAGAGCTGTTTATTAGGTGACCCTCTGCCCTCCTTATTTCTAGATACCTTTCCTCTTCCTGGATACCCTCAGGATCTGGAGCATTCACCAAATCAATCTTCCCTTCTCTGTATTCACAGCCCCCAAACACAGAGATTTCTCTCTTCTCACCTTTCAAACTACTTGCTGCTTGGTGGTGCTACAGGTATTCCACTCTTTGACTCTTCCCCCCTAACTCAATCCCTCCAATAATTGAATTATTCTTTTCCTTGCCATTTTTCTCATCTCACTCCAATCTCTGAGCTGCTTGTAATAGCCCAGCTCAGTCTCATCCCAGCTCACGTTAGAGCCAGTCAAAAACTCCAGTGAAGCCGGGGATCCTCAGGGAAAACCCCATTTCCTGCAGCATCAATGATCTCATTGAACACTTCTGAGCTTCACACTTGTTTAACCAAACCCAAGGCCAGGTTCTAAGTCCTTCCCAGTTAGCCCAAGGGTCAGGAGTACAGGGAGCAATGGGCTGGCAGCCAAGGACCAGGAAGGTCTGTGGCAGGGCTGGGGGGATTTAGGAGTGTGCAGGATCTTCTCCCACATCATTTCAGTGCCATTCACAGCCTTTCCCATTTTATTCTCAGGGAAGCTGTTGGGGATGGTGGTTTCACAGGAGCAGCTGCAAAACCGTGGGAGTTTCCACTCTGTGATATATTTAAAGAAATAGTATTGGTTTCATTTCAATTTGGACCAAAATCAAGCAAAAAAGATGAGAAAAAATGGAATTTCTTACAAATTTGCTTTTTGGCCATCTCCAGCTCGTGTCTCTACACTCAAGGACGTGATGAGTTTGTGAATGTTGCTTTCGACTTGCCGCTACAGCACACTGCTTGAAGCCAGGAAAGAGGTCTGCATAAGAAGTATCTAAACCAATCCATCTTTTGCAGAAGAAGAGGACTGGGGGGAACGTGCGTTGCTTGATGTAAGTGTCCGAGTGACAGCCTGTGACCTGCTTGAATTAGAGTAGTCATGAATGTTGGTGTTTCTCAGGTATAGACTAATTTGGGGGACATATGGGAGGTTTTGCTGCTTTCCCTTTCATCAGGGATGCTGGAGAGGGACTCTTCATCAGGGACTGTAGGGATAAGACAAGAGGTAATGGGTTCAAACTGAAACAGGTTGGATCTAAGGCAGAAGCTCTTCCCTGTGAGGGTGCTGAGGCGCTGGCACAGGGTGCCCAGAGAAGCTGTGG
>JBCJKH010043673.1:1967-15339 GCA_039877255.1 Loriculus beryllinus
TCAATGCCTGCATAAATAAAAAGAGATCCTAGTAATGTGGACAGAATCATGAGTGTAAGGTTGGAAACTCCTTTCAGAATACCCATATTTAAAAGAGAAATAAATAAAAAGGGCCATAAATAATTAATGGCTTTGCCTTTTTCTATGTGGGAATAGTATACTTGCTTCATCCTAGTCTTTCCTGGAACTGCAGCAAATGCTCCATTTAATGGGGGGATGAGTTTCTGTTTAAATGCTGTGAAGAATTTGGCTTCCAGTTCTGGGAGTTTTCCAAGCTGTAAACTGTTGATCGCCGTTTCAGGCTCTGCTTGAGGTATTGGCTCCTCAAATCTAATTACATCTCTTTGTGATAGGACTGCCTGATGTACTCGTTTACATAGCTTGCATCTGCTCTGTAGGACTAGTACACTGCTCTGTGGCTAATTTGGTGAAGAAATCCTGAAAAGTGGATTGAGTAGATCTAGAATCACTTTTGCTTCTCCTTTCCTTTGGATAAACTGTTTTCTGATAAGCTTTGTAAGCAGATGTGTCAGTGCTTTATCTGCTTTCCTTCCCTTTTCATAAGGGTTTGTTTCAACTCATTTTCTTGGTGCTGCTCTGTTTCTCCTTCAGTGGTCTATTAATTTCTATCGTAATATTCCCTAGATTCTTTCTGTCCTTCTGAATTCATGACAGGATCCTATCATCCTTGTGCTATTGAACTGAGATTGCTTCTTCTCCCCTCCCTACTTTTTTCTAGCCATGCCATTCTACTTTCCTTCCCAGTCTGTGCTTACTGCTCCCCATGGGATGACATTGCTTGTACCTCCTGCTTTGTTTGGTTTCCACCTTCCACAACCCTTTTGATTTTATTTTTTCCCCTGTTACTGAAGCTCTGTAAACTGGCTCAGTAAAATGCAGCAAACCCGGATATGGATTCTACCTAGATGCTCCCATTGTGTTGAGTGCTTATGTGCTTTGCCATGCAGGATTAGGCTCAGTCATATCCTCAGTATTGATGCGAACGTGCTAAGAGGGATGTTTCAGGGATTCTCAGAAGAGCACTTGATGCATGAGGAAAAAGAATAATCTAAATCCTGGCCACACAATGCCAGGCTCACAAATGCCACTTGGATGTTAGGAAAAAGCCATTCTTGATGGCTCTTTGAAATCATGAGATCCATGTGCGTTGGCAGCATAGTGCTATGTGTCCTCAGGAAGGACACCGAGACCAAAATGTTGGCTATTGGTTTACTGCTGAGCAAAATATGACCAAAAGTATCAAAATCATGAACCAGGTTAATGCAGAACTGTTTCCCATAAAATTCTGTACTACTTCTGGGAGGAGGAACTCACTGGAACTGGTGGAAGAAGTATGTAGGACCAGTAAAGGAAGTTCCTGCTTCTCATACCAGGCAGCAAACTTCTGGGATGTGTTGCCCAGGAGGTTGTGGATCTCATGGTGTCATCAGGCTCAAACCAGAACTAAAAATGTTTAATTTCAGACAGTGAGTCCGAAACAGATACAATGAGTTCAGGTAAAGCCGTGTTCTGTGTCCCTATTGCCATCATTACAGCTGTCGCAGGAGCACAGGGGAAATGGGCTGCAGAGAAGGGTCAGACTCCTGTGCTCTCCTTAAATAGCATCTCCCACAGCCATTGTCCGAGGCCGTGGGTTTCTGGACTAGGCAAAGTCATGCCTCCAGCCCCTGAGAGTGTTTCTTGTTCATCCAGGCTGCACTGCTCCCATTGCTGTATGTAGTTGTGTTCAAGCTCTAGCCTGGCTTGCTGTACCTGATTCTGTAATCAGAGTCATAGAATGGTTTGGGTTGGAAAGGACCTTACAGATCCTTCCACTAGAGCGGGTTGCTTTAAGCCCCATCCAACCTGAGCTTGAACACTACCAGGCATTTCTTCCTAATATCTAACCTTCATCTGCTCTGTTTGAGTCTGAACCTGTTACCCCTTGTCTTATCACTTCAACCCTTACGAAGAGTCCCTCTTCAGCATCCTTCTAGGCCCTCTTCAGGTATTGGAAGGCTGCTATGAGGTCTTCATGCAGTTAATTGTATTAACTTTGAGATGACAAACTGTGGCACTTTCGAGAGTGTCTGTTAGTGAGTGTTTATTTAGAGAGTGTTTATTAGACGCTTCCTGAAAATACTCTATTTAAACTGTCTGAGCGTGCGTGTGGAAACTACGGTACCAAAATTGCTGGTTATCTTTTGAAATCTCGACTTCAAAGCACCAGTTTCCTTTTTGTTTCTAAAATTAACAAGTTCTTATGCATTAATTAAGACCTGCAATGTTTGGGGTTTCTTTAAGCATGTATCCTTTTGATTTGTCTTGCTACTAATACTGTAATTAACCAGGATATACAGTTGTAGAAGATATCATGTAAAGCCTCCATCCCTTGATTGCTTCTTTCTTTCTGAAATTAAAGCTCTGGGAAGTAAGGATCCCTCCTTTCTCCTTGCATGCTTTTTCCCATATCTCATGAAATGCAGCCCATGCTGTGTCTTGGGTCCTTAGGTGCCACTGTGATTTATATTGCTACAAAGGTTTATGCTCTATGCAAACTTATGTACATAACGCACATTAGTGCATTGCTGTTATGCTGCTATTGAAATATCTGGGCACAGGTGACTAACTTAATGCAAACAGTGAAATCCACGTGCTGCAATTATTAAAAGAGAAAACCAACCAAGCTAGCACTGTAAATGCCTTTCTGCTTACTTATGTCAACCCACTTTCCTTTTGGCATTTCCTTGTCGTGGTGTCATTAATATTTCCACCCCCACCACTCCCCCCTGCATCTTTAATGATCTACTTGGTTGACCTGTATAATTTAAAATATTTTTTTCATTATAGTGATTTTCTCATTTAGGTCCCCAGGAGATCCCAATATGTAATCAGTTTTCCCTAACAAATGACCTCCTTTAACTTCATTAGTTTAGAATTAATTTACTAGCATCCGAGATATTGAATGACTCTGATTAGTAAAATACAGTAAAAAAATTAAAGTTCTCTTTCATTTATGGTCAAGGCAAACATTAATTAAACCCCGTATTTCTTTGCTAATTTTGTTCACAGTTCAATTTAATAAAGAGGGAACGTTTGATGGGCTGTCACTAAGCATTAGATGAGGGAGGGGATGGGATTACAGGCTTTCCGTGCATGTAACATCTTCTTTTTTGCCACATGCTTCACTTCTCTCACAGCTTCCCTCACCTTTCAGGGAGCTGTTTGAATGAGCAAGCCAGGGAGAGCTGCTGCCTTCAGTGAGTGGTGGAGGAGTGCAGTGAGGGCTTTGGGGAGGACGTGCTATCTGCTGGCTGACACAGCTAAACTATGGTCCCTGCTGCTTGCTCACGTCTGCTGAAGCTCTAGGGTTGTCTGCCTTATCTCGTATCTCTCCTAAGAGATGTGCCTCCCTTTCGAGGCGTGCAAGTTATTCAGAGGATTAGCCACGCTTCCAGCCCCTCAACCCTTTAAGGCTTTGCAAGGTTTCCATTCTGCAATCTGCTGCAGCACACACTGGCCTGGTGATGGCATTTTTCTTCCTGTCACTTGACAGTAAGCACGTTTGCACCACGCGCCGCATGTGGGATGGCTGATGAGGCTGTATGGAATGTGTGTGGTGAATGGCAATAAGGCTTTGCTTAGGGAATGGTCATTATTCCTCGAAAAATCCAACCATATAGGGCAGGGTACCCCCTTGAGTTATTTGTCCTCCTCATCACTCCCCATCCTGTTATGTTTTCATTTTCCAAAAAGCAGAATCAAAAGCTATAGAATAGTTTTAAATAAGAGTAATTTTTCTTATGCTATTGGCCTGCCAGCGACTTTACTGCAGTCCCTATAATGTGTTTTGAAACTGCATTGACAGAAGCTTTGCGCTTGCCCTGATCTTTGTATAAGTAAGTAGTTTTGTTAAGGCTCCAGCCTTGACTTGGATTCTCATTGTGCTGGAAGCAGAAGAAAGCCTGAACCTCCTTCCACCCAAAAGACAGCTTGAAACAAACGCTAAGTGTCTAGAGATGGTCACCCCCATCACAGATCTCCTGTGACAGCACCTCAAAGCACTGCAGCAAGGTTTGCTAGAAACATGTTTACATGCAAGTGATTCACTAGCCCAAGAACGACTTTTCAGACACATCCCAAGAGTGTCTCTGAAGAGCATCCTTTATCCCCTACTCTTGTGTTCCTCTGGGTCTGTCTGTATTTCCCATATCACTGAGCTGAAAGGTACAGCAGACTCTGCGTCCATCCCTCTCATTTAGGCTGCAGGATGGCACTCATGTGGGGCTAAAAGTCCTGCTGCTGCTCTGCTGTCTTGCTGGACATGAAGTGTTGTTCTGGTGGCCTCTGAGAAAGAAGACCTGGACCTAAAGAGGATTAGATGGGACCAATGGCCTTTTAAATTATTCTCCCCTATTCATAAGAACAAACTTTGTGAAGGGATTCAGGCAATCAATTTATATCTCTTGAAGGAAAAGAAATTGAAAACACTAAAGCAATTTATTGCCTTTTAAATTTGGGGATGAGGGGGGATGTAAGTAGCGCTTAAATTTAACTACCTGCAAAAGCAAATAAAGAAAACTGTAATATTTCAGAAAGCCATAATCCACTATACTATAAGTGCATTTTCAATTTCATTGTGAAAAATAGAAGTTACTGCTGCTTTCTGTCTAAGAACTTGCCTATAAAGCAACATCCAATTGGTATATTCGGTTTCTGGTATATTTGTTTTTTCTTCTTACTTTCTTACTATTTGCATAAAACACTTACACTGGGTTTTTTCCCCGTCATCTCATATTGCAGTATTCCAAGTTTTCAGCACAATAAGTGTTTTGCCTGCAAGGCCCATATCTAATATTGGTTCATTTTGAATGTCTTTTCCCATTTAAATGTTAGACCAGGAAACCAAAGTGATTGTAATCAAATGATTATGCTCAATATATACCTTCTATGACTACAGGGTGGCTTTCTTGGTCTAATTCAAATGCTCTTAGGAAACAGAAGAGATGATTCAGGGCTGCTCTAAGAAAAGTCTTGCTTCCGGCAAAATTTACTCTTAGGTAAATTAGAAAATATAAAAGCAGGCATCTGAGAAAAAGATGAAAACCAAAAAGGGCTGATATCAGCTCATTACATGACAGCAAAGCCACTGACACCAGTGCAACAGAAAGCTAAATTTGCTCCCTCTGCTTCCGAGAGGATTTTAGAAGAGCCCTGGAGAAGTTCATTATATGAAGAAAGTGCAAGAGATAGGACCTGAGCTTCAGCCAGACCACAAAACCTTACTGTCCATTTCTCTTTCTAGTAAAAGCTTGGGTTGTCAAGCACTGGAAGAGGCTCTCCAGGAAAGTGCTGGAGTTACCACTGGTGGTATTTAGAAGACATGTAGATGTGGTACTTAGTGACATGGCTTAGTGCTGCACTTGGCAGTGCTGGGTTAATGGTTGGACTCAATCTTAAAGGTTTTTTCCAACCTAAATGGTTCTATGATTCTATATTATCATTCCGCAAGATGAGTTATTGATGGCTTGCTTGTGTGAGCAGACTCATTGTCTGAGCTATTCTGGGATGGCTACTGCTCTACTGGTGTTCTGGAGTCTTTCTTGTGTTCAGATAAAGCTAACATCTTCTGAGATAAAGCTAACAAACTTTTTCCTGGCATAATAACTTAGGGAATAGTCTTGCTTCTGTCTTAGAGGAATATCTCTTGGGATAGCAGCCCCTTTCCTCTGCCTGGAAAGTTGGGAGCTTGTCTATGTGAAGAATTGTTATCAGCTATAGCTTGGCTGTAGCCAACCATTCCCGTATGGGTCCTTGAGCAGAGCAGGGCAGTACGCTTCCCCTACCAACACCACCACCATAACACAGTACCCTTTGCTGAGAATGTGCCTTGGCTTTCCAGGCCCTATGTGGGACCTCAATGCCTCTGCTGATTCTCATCCTCATATCAGAACACAAAGGGCTGATCCTTGCCTTGGCTTAATGACAGCTGAGCAAGGAAGCTTT
This sequence comes from Loriculus beryllinus, assembly GCA_039877255.1. Classification (NCBI taxonomy): domain Eukaryota; kingdom Metazoa; phylum Chordata; class Aves; order Psittaciformes; family Psittacidae; genus Loriculus; species Loriculus beryllinus. Next base: position 7,974 of record JBCJKH010043673.1, read on the forward strand.
GTCGCAGCTCACCTTTATTTAACTATCTGCACATCTTATTGCTTTCTCAATTTTATTAACTGTTTATGAATACCTGCATAAGTTATGCAGATAAGACTGATTATGATGTCTCTTGAGATACTGCTGGTATTCTAGTTGCTTTATGCTGGACCTACTGAGTCTTAGCACACAGGGGAATCAGATGTACTTTTCCTTTTAGAAATGTTAGGGCTGCTCTTTGTAACTGGTAATCTAAATATAAGCAGAAACATTGCACTGACCCTATCATATCTACAGAGATTCTGAATGCACGTTCACGATACAGGTCTGTGCATAGGGTTTTAGCTTCAGGGCTCTACAAAGGATAATTTAGAGAGGATGAAGCTTTTCCTGTTGTATAAATTCGTTCAATATTCACTTCAAATGGTGAAGTGAGCTTCGAACCAAGGTGTGCTCCATGCAGGCTGTCTTCACAGGGTGAGTTTTACCCACCGCGACAGCATGTACATAGCCTTGCTCAGATGGTAACAAAAAATGACTGTGCAGAGGACCAGATTTCTCCAGAGATGCTCTAAATGCCTGCTGCTCCAAGGACATGTGAATCCTTTTAGCTCATTGCAGGATAAAACCTTCAATATTTAAGACCCACTCTGGTGCTGCAAACTCTTAAATGTAATGGGCTCTGCTGCTGTAAGATGATGTAGCTCCACTGACAACAACCCTTTCCCTGAAGCTGGAGCCCAGGGGATTGAAATGGGATGAGGCTGATTTACATGAGAATATGGCTGTATATACTTACAAACCAGGCTTTTGTGTTCTCTTATAAAGCATGCTTAGTTGGGATACAGTTAAACCTGAAATCAGACCAGGGTTTGGAAATACTGCAACTGCAGCTCTCAGCCATCATCATCACTGTAATTAGGATTTCAGCTGCTTTGCTCTGCTGCAAGTCCTTGACAGCATTATGGCTATTGACATAAAAAGCAGATTTACTGGTATTAGCCATAAACATTGCAGCAAAACAGAAAACCCCCAAAATATTAATCTGTGCCATAGCATACAGCATGCACACAAGTCATGACAATTAGCAATGATTTGTCATTCTGTGTTATATTTAATTTTAAGGTGGCCAAACTATTGGACAACATATTACCAGCACATGTACTGTGGTTTTGCTGCAATAGTTGTCTTCTGCTCTAAGCAGCGGCACTTCTTCCTCTCCCCAGACCAGCTTGGGATGCTCGGCAAGAACAAACATGTCTATACACAAACCTGAAGAAGGAGAGGTGTCCCTGAAATAAAATCTTGTATTAGTGGGAAATGTTTGCTGCAGATACAGCCTGATGAGCAAACCAGCTCCCTACTCCACAAGGAAGACCACAGCAGCATCGCTCTTGCAAGCCAAAGCTGGTCCCAGAATTGAAGTGAACATCATCACCTTCCTTGGCTGGCAGGGATTCCATAGCACTGAAGTGGGGAGAAATCAGAGCTGGTGGTGTTGTCTTGAGACAAATTGCTTGGGATGAATCTTGCTGTGATCAGACTGTGATGCTGCCTTGAGATAAATCACTTCAGGTTGCATTGGTTTGCAAATTTTGTCTTTCCAATCATAAAATATATTGGATTTTTCTCAGTACTACATCTTTATCTCATTGATAATATTTTTTTCCCCAAAACCTTCCTTATCCATTCCTCCTTCTTTCTTAACCTGAAATATCAGTGTTTTGTAAAGATGCTATTTAAAAGAATGAAAATGTTGAAAACAACCCTTTTTTCAGCCTATTTGCAGTTAAATACTGCAAATTTATTTAGAATAAACTGAAATTGTTCCCGAGCTGTGATGAGCTGGAGGAGTGCAGTGATACATGGTGCGGTTATGCATTGTCTGGAGCTTAATAGATGTGATTCCTGGATTACAGATCTTGTTGCAGCTTTGAAAGGGAGTCCAGCCTGAGCAGTGGTTTGCTTTGGCTTTTGAGGACTTCATTAACTGGGACTGAAGTCGATGGAGATTTCTGGCACTGATGAAGGTCTGCACAGTTTGAAAGACTTCCTGTAGACCAGAAGACTGTCTAGCCTGTGGGCTTGGCTTAGACACAACCTTACTCGAGTCAGTATTTATTGGATGCAATATTTAGACCAGCTGAGGAAGGTCTGATCCAGTTCAAAACCACTGTTTTAGCCCAGGCAAAAGGTAGAAGAACTGAGAAAGAGGGAATTTTAATGTTTTGTTTTCAATCTAATCATTGTATTGGCATCGAATAATCTGCTGAATCTGTTAAACTAGCCTGGCTTCTGTGGACTTGAGAATCCCAGCAAGCTTCTTTTTTTCAATGCCAAACATGCCTTCAATGTTTTTTCAATGCCAAATGTGTCTTCTTTTCTGCCTCCACTCAACAATACTTGAGTTTGCAGCAGTGCTGGGTGCTTTTGTTCCAAGCCCTCAAACAAGGAATGAAGTGGGGTCCGATGTCCAGCCAACTGCTTTCCCTCATGATAGGATCTGGCAGCTGGGATCTCCCACTCATCTTGTGGGCTTGGCCTGCAAACCCTGGCATCGGTGGAGGTGAGATTGCAGCACGAGTGGGTTTGAAAATGGCTTTAAAAACACAGGGGCCTTTCTGTTGGAGAGGTGACTGGCACAGGGACAACCCAGGACCCTTGGTGATATCGGAGAGGACAGACAACATCCTCTGAGCTGGAAGGGTTAAGAGGAGATTGCTGCTTCTCCTCTTTTGCCTTTACTGTTGGCATGATTTATATATTTTAAAGTAGAGGTGATTAATAATCCACAAAGCCTCAGCCTGGAAGCAGTGCTGAGGCACTTCACATACCAGAGCACACTACGATGCAAACAGTAAGAAATGATTAGCAAGACTAACGTTTTCTCTCCTCCCCAAATAACTCCCGAGTAGCATCAATGGTCCCTTGCACTTCATGGCCCCCAGCTCCCAGTTGGCTGAGAGCTACCAAGTGGCTTCTGTATCAAAAGGCCATAGCTAAAAGTCTTTGTACTTGCAGGTACCATGGAGATGAGTCTGGCACAGTCTCCTGGAAAGATAAATATAGTTAGAGTGACATTCCTGAAGCTGGATATAAATGTCTCCGTTCCATATGTGCACTGTTACTATCAAGATAAGGAAAAACTGGCCTATAAAGTCCTCATTGACTTAAGATGTCAATTAAGGTACAGAAAGAACTGCTGAAGAGCAGAATTTGTCTGCTGCTTATCTGCTTGGACCTCGATGCTTGTCCTGCTCAGCAGTGTAGGGGTAGGACAGTGTGGCCACAGAAGACAGAAACATAACCTAAATAACATAAATAACATAAATTACGTGGGAAGTAAATTGGAGGGAATTTAGTCTTTGGGGTAATGGTACACTGAATGCAGCAATGCATCGGTTCCCAATATCTCTTCAGTTCATAAAGACCAATCAATCACTGCCAGCTTTGCTCTGTGGTCTCAGGTGAAAAAAAAGGATCTGTTTAATTCAGAAAATAGTCTGGAGTTCAGGAAGTGTTTTTCTTTCCCCTTGGATTTTCAATGCTAGCAGGGGAGCAGATTTGGTTTCTTGAATACAAAGAGGCAACATAACAGGGTTCTGTATCCGTGCTATTACAAAAGGGATGACGAGAAGTCCTAGTAACCCAGTGAAAAATGTACAGGAGAAAATCAAATGGAGATGTGGGCTTCTCAGCTGTCCCTTTTCATGTGCTGAAATTAAACAGGAGAAGGCAATTTGCATCATTCTTACCTTCAGAAAAGAATAACATTACTTTTTTTTAATGCAAATCCACATCAGTAGCAAAATGGGTAGACAGGAACTGATAAAGGTTATCTGTGACCTACTTCTTTCATAATGCTACAAACAACCCTTTTAAACAACATACAATGGCAAAGCAGGGCCTCAGAGGAGATTCTGAATCCCCTCCTGTCCCACTGGGTCAATAGGAACTGAAAGTCTGCAGCATCTTGCTGGCTATCCCTGTGGCATTTATGCTGATGCTACATTCAATCCACCTGCGTGTTCCTTGCACTGGAGTGACTGCAGTAATGCAGTTACTGCAGCAATACCCATGTGTGGTGATGAGGTTAGTACACAGTGTATGTGTGTGTGGGGCCCTGCTCTCTTTGATTGGAATCAAATGTGTGTCATACCCAAGTACAGGTAGTTTTTGTTCTGGTTCATCCTTTTATGATCCTTAAGAAGTGGGATTTAATTTTAAGGTGACACTTCCCTAGCAAAAAGAGAAGAAAATTTCCCATTAAGCTTATTTCAGTGGACACCACAGTGTGCAGAAGAGCTGCTCCACTTTCTTGGCAGCTGCTCCCCAAACACTGACCCTGCTGCATCCTCTGAGCCTGTGACCAAAGTGCCTCCAGCCTTAACAAATCTGCTGTATTTGACTCTGACACTGGTTTTAACAATAAACTGGACTTTTAGTGAAGTTAAACCTTTAGAGGGAAGTCCATACGTCATCCCTCACCGCCCCTTCCCTTAATTCAGATAACTGAGAACATTTTACTTAGAAACACTGAAAGGATGTCTTATGGGAGTTTTCTTTCCAAGATGGACTGCCTGCTCCCTAGTGCACCACAAACAGCAGTCTCCTCACCCTGGAGAATATTCTGTAGTGTGTGATGGGGATGGAATGTGACAGGGTACATGGCTTCTGGAGAAACTTGGTGTATAGGAACATTACTCCAAGGAGGTTCCATGGTAGTACTTCAATGGTGATAAGTTTTCACTTCCTTTTCCACAGTATGCTTCAAGGTTTTTTCTCCCTGCAAAGCAGTCTAGCCTTATGTCAGATGTGCTGTACACATATTTGCTATGGCATGCTGGCAAAGCTGAGCAGAGAAGGCAATTATCTACTGCAGAGTTTTAGGAGAAGAAACTCTACAGTGTACGTGGAGCCAGACCGGGGTTATAAACAAAGGAGGTGTACACCATCCTGATTTTGCTCCTTAGGATGATTTCATTGAGTCCCCTGCCTATCAACAAGGTCCTTCCTTTACTTCTTTTAGCTGCGTTTTTGCATAGTCCCAGTATACAAGAGGAACAACATAATTTCTGCAAGATATATGGGTTATACTGCAAGCACTGCTACTGGTAAAGGTCAACAGGAAGGTCTCCACAAATGCATTTCATTTAGTACCAAATGATGGTCGAGTCTTTCTGTAGAGATATTAATGAAAATTCAGGACCAAGCGTTGGACTAAACATCTCTTAAGAAAGATGATGATGGGCAGAATGAGCTGCTACCTCTCAGTGCCCTCCTTTTGCTCTTCTGAGAAAGCACAAGGAGTTGATAGTTTTGTCAGGATAATCAGCAAGATGTAAAGAGCTGAAAATGTTCTGGAGAACAACAGGGTTCAAGAATAGGGCAAGGTCCTCTAAAAAGTGGCTGAATGATTTGAGGACACGCATCTGTATTTTCTGCAGGATGAAGGACAGGGCACCACTGATCACCCCTGCAGAATAAAGGGAATAGCGCAAACAGAAATTAAGCAGCAGTAGGTCAGAGTGCTGGACAATTTCATCTTCTGAGATATTTCATCACAGTGGACAATGATTGCTTTTGTAATGAGAATAGGTCTGGTGTGTGAAGATCCGCTGCCTTGAAATAAATAAGCAGAGATGTGGGGGTTTCCTGAGGTTCAACAGGAGAGTTGCTTGAGAAATGCTTGTTCTTGATCCTGCTTTCTGCAGCAAAGGTGGTACCAGTATGCAAAACCTGCTGGTCCTCGAAATGAAATGCCACAGATAGGACTGATGAAGCCCTTCAGAAAATGAGGTGGTCAGAAAAAAGATTAGTGTAAAAGAGGTGCTGGTGAAGAGTGAGAAATCTCCAGTTGTTTGCACACATCCACATTGCTTGGTAAAGGCTTTGGCTGGGTAGAGGAAGGCCATCCAGACAGCAGCTCGGGGTATGGCTGAGAGGTACAGCAGGGACTGAGAGACTTTCTCTGCTGCATTGCAAGGTGTAGCACGATGAGGGGTTATCATCTAGAGCAGCAAGAGACCAGTATCCAGCCAGCAAACCCACAGAAAGGAAATATTTCAATCAATCAGCTCCATTCACTTATTCCTCTTCCCTGTTTCCCATCTACTTTTCCTGCTCCTCTTTATTCTCCGCCCTCTCCTCTCAAAGCTGACTGCTTTCATTATAGGGCTGAAGGGCAGTGCCGAGTGAGTACATTAATCTCATACATTTTCATGAATATCAATTACAACTTGGATGCTGAAGATTTTTCTTACTTTCAGCAGAGTCAAGACCTAATTCTTTATACAGACCCTGTCTTGGGTAAAACCTGGGGTGTTTTTCCAAAGGCAGCCCTGCCATCTCTTCTTCCCACTCCCTCCCACCACACTGACAGCCCTTTGCTTTCTTCCTGTAGTGTCTATATATACAATGGTTATCAGAAGAAGCCATTCCCCTTTCTGCCCTTGAAAGGCAATATCCACATGAGCTCTCGGGCAGAATTTGGAGTGTGGAATCTCTGCTGTTCAATTACCATGGAGCTTATCTCTTTCATGTGTGACTAGATAGTGTATATTTTTTCTCTCCAGCAAGACTGAAGTTGGAAAGGACAGAAAAATTTATAGTGCTTGAGATGGAAGAAAATGGTGTTGAAATGAGCAGAGTTTATGGACTACAGGGAAATGGGACTGTTTCTGGGGGAATAAATGCTTCTCTTACTTTGTAATCTCTGTTGCACTACTGGGTAGCAGATTCAGATCATAGTGACAACAAAAAGGTCAAAAGCATTTAGCAAATTTACATCTGTTCTCTTCTACAGATGAAACCATCTTTTGCTTTCAGAGTCCATTTTACCCACAGTAAAATAAGCTCCGAGTGCATGGCAACAAAAGCAAGGCCAGAGAGAGAGCTGGAAATAAGTCAAAGGTACTCTTTATTTGAATTACACAAATGCCAGTGAACTTTACTTATGAGTTAGCATTCCACTTTGCTGGCTGCTCTGCAGAAATCAAGCAAAAAGGCAAATCTACCCAAAAGGGATTTTGGCTTAAGCCAGTGGTTCCCACTCAGTTTGCTCAGGTACCACTGCTGTAGGAGGACTCTGATTACCAAAGGCAGCAGCCCTCCCTGCCTTCTCTATTGCTGCATCAGGTCTCCTTAGAGAAGAACAAGGGCTCAGATCTTCCCCGACAAACAGACAGAAAAGCAGCAGTGTTGGTGCCTTCCCCACTGCGGGAGCTTGCAGGGTTCTTAATGGTGAAACACCAGTCTAAGTGATTGATACCAATGATGAACCTAAAGGGACTGCAGGAAAGCTGGAGAGTGGCTTGGGACAAGGGATGTAGGGCCAGGCCAAGGGGAATGGCTTGAACCTGCCCGAGGGGAGACTGAGCTGAGCTCT
>JBCJKH010043678.1:5986-17450 GCA_039877255.1 Loriculus beryllinus
TGCCAGGGATGGGGCAGCCACAGCTTCTCTGGGCAACCTGTGCCAGCGCCTCAGCACCCTCACAGTGAAGAACTTCTTCCTAGTATCTTGTCTAAATCTCCCTTCTGTCAGTTTAAAGCCATCCCCCTTTGTGCTGTCACTATAGGCCCTTGTAAAAAGTCCCTCTCCAGATTTCTTGTAGGCCCCCCCTGGTTTTAGTATTTCAGACCCACCAGTGATCAGTTGGTCCCAGTATTTTAGAAAGATTGAGGTGGGTTTTTTCCCCAGTTTTTTTAGAAAAAGAAAAAAAAAATCAACAGAGCAAACCAGAAAAATAACTCTTCAAAAAAACCCCAACAGTATAAAGCCTGCAGAGTCCAGTACTCCAAAATCAGGAAAAAAGCAAATTAGGGATAGCTGGGTAACTAAAATACATCTTCTTGAGGCAGCTTCCTGTGGTAAACTCAATTGCAAAGTTAGGATCTATTTTTCCTGCAGAGTTCCAGCTTAACTCCATGTAGCGGGTAGGGCAATGCTCAACTAATGAGCAATGAATGCAATAACTCATCGTGGCCTCAAACCTTCTTTATTGCACAATATTAAACCCTGCTCTGGGGACAGAGCAATCACCTTCCTCACATGTTTTGTGATCGTGCTCATTACAAAGAAGCCTGCTGCATGGTCCTGTTTCATCTTGGTGAAACCACGTGAGATGAGCAAATATCAAGAGCAGAAACAGGCCTTCATTCAACCATTTCTTCCATGCAAACATTCTCTTTCCTTTGGCAATTTCTCGTTCTTTCTTTCCCTTCACCCTTTGCCCATCAGCAATATTCATGACAGGGGTCATCTACGTGACAGCTGCACTCCTCATGCAACCTTGGTGACTCTCCAGAGCAGTATTTATCAGTGCTGTACACAGAAAAAGTGGGGCTCCATGGAGAAAACAGTTTCTAAGATGCGTCAAAATGCGTCTAAAAAATGCATCAAAATGTTTCTGCACAAGAGCTCAAATCAGGGTCACTCACACCTCCTTACTACCACCATCTCTCAACGTTTGCAGGGTTTACTCGGCAGCCTCAATAGGTAATGTTCAGATGCAAGACTTGGGAGAATCAAGCCAAGTCAATGCAGATCTCAGCAAGAGGTGGAAGAGATCTTCCCACCACAGGCTGAGGTCTGCATCCACTGAAGAGAATTAATTGGAGTGGGTTTATGGGCACTGCTTATTAAACAGGACCTTCAGATTAATTATTAATCCCCAAGATAAACCAGATTTAAAGTACGAAAGTGGCTTGTAGCTTAAAGCATGGAATACAAGCTTTGAAGTGGACTTACCTTATCATTTCTTTCACATAGAAACTTTAACCTTTGAGCTCGCTTGTGCATAAATACTCCATCCAAATGTCCTGTCTCCACTGACCGGATTTCAATAGCTTTCTCTCCCCAGCCCATTATTTGATTGGAATGAATGTAGGCTGCCAAAAGGAAGCGTTTGGTAGGTGTTACAATGTATGTTGAGCTAAATATTACGCAACAGGCAGAAAAAACCCTCATCAACTGTTACTCAAAGCCTACAAAGATAAATGGCAGAGCTCTGCCAGAGGCACAGGCAGCCAGGAGTGTGCCTGCGGGGACAGTAGCCTTTAATTTTCACCTACAAAGTGCTGAGTAATTTAAACAAGAAGAATCACTTCTGATTTCTGCGGGTGAGGAGCTGGGCAGTAGCTTGCCTCCATGGGCCGTGGAGCTGAGCAACAGCAGAGCCAGAAGAGCAACCCAAGTGTTCCCAGCTCCATACCCAGCCCCTCTTCCACTCAACACAGTATCCCGTCAGCACAACAGCTTATATTATCTTATACTTAAGATAAACCAGAGCTTAAATATTCAGGAAATCGCTTGCTTTTATTACGGAGGACCAAATTGTAGAAATTTAGTAACTGTATCTCTTATCTAACTGAGAGAAATCTCCTTTGACAAACAAAACCCCAAATGACTCCATCTCAACATTCTAGACTCCTCATTTTGCTTGTCATTTGTATCCTATGCAAGTGAAGAGGAAGGGCTGACCTACCCACGGAAGTAGGCATTTCTCCCCACTGGAGCACCACATCTTTAGTTATCCGTCCATAGGTGTTCACATATACGCCTTCATCCTCATAGCACACAAGCATCTCCATCCCATCTGTTTTAGGCAGGATGACAATGGCGTGAGGAGTAATATTGCCCTGAATCTGCAGTTAAAATAAACCCTAAAGGTCAGAATTACATTGAACGCAGGAAGGGGTAAGGGGAAGGGAGCAGAGCATTACAAAAACAAAACCTCAAACCAACCCGAGAACAACCCCTCCCTTCATTCACCAAACAGATACTGGCTTTCAGAGTTAAGCTTGAAGGGGAATAAACTGTCATGTTTACCCTGCCATCAAAGCTGCCTTATACGTCAAGGATAAACAAGTTCAGCAAGTACAGAGGGATCGCAACACACACACCCCAAGACTGATGGCTGACAGCTGTAACACAAGTAAGTGACTGCTGACTCGATGAATCCATCTTCTGTGCAAATCAAGGCAAATAAACCCAGAATTTTACAGGTAGCTTGGAAGCAGTTATTACCATTTTTCAGTAATCAGTCTGTAGCTCCAAGGGTAATTACGGTAACTCTCCACCCATGTCTGCCCTTCCATAGCTAAGACAACACAAAACCATCCCAAACTGCCACGGCACTTCTCATGCTGCTTGGGCCAACAGCATGGACAGAGCTTAAATAAGCCAACAAGAAAATCCTCACTGACAGAATTTTTTTGTAGCTCTGGTTCTCTCTTGAAATCACTGATGGACCTGAGAGAGGTCCTGTGGTGAGTCCCTGCTGCCAGGGGGGCCGGGAGATTTGAGCAGCAGTCTGACTGAGATTTGGGCTACACCAATCCTGCAACCTTCACTTGGGCAAACTGTGCTGCCCCAGCAGGAACAAGTGTTGGCAGCACATCTGGACACCGTGCAATAGGACAGTGCAGTGGGCATCCAACTCTTAGGGGGAGTCTATGTTTTCCAACAACCAAGAACCTGTTTTCATGGTATCCTGCCCTACAAAGAGCTACATTACTGCTTCATGCAGCGTGCAGATTCTCCTTTCTGTGGGACATAGCAACCTTAAACCTGACTGCCTGGGCACAAGGACCTTAAACCTGACTGCCTGTGCGAATAATGAAGTATGTGATACCTCTAAGCCTTCTTTAAATAAAGATGGCACCAGAGGATGTCAAACCCATGACAAGATATCCCCTGACTGACTGGTCACCATTTCTGAGCCACAGAGAGCCCGTCCAAACCTAGCTGGTGACCTGGTTTAGTCATGCAGCAGCACTCCCCGTGTACTCACATGAGATGGTATATAGATATCGTAAGAGTTCCCAGAATCTACATCAATCACATGGAAACCAGTGTGGGATCCAAAGATAACCTTCAGTCTCTGACCCTCTTCTACAGTGAGATCCACGAGCAACGGCTTGTGCTGGAGATCTGCAAAAGACTTTTATAATCCCTTCAGTGAGTATCACAGAAAGCCAACAAATCCCCACATAGCAGCAGCCTGATATGGTTCTGAAATCATTTAGTGTTTCCTACTACATATGGTCATCTATATTCCTGTCTCTTTGTTACTATGTCAGATGCTTAGAGGGTATTACCCACTTGCTCCAGCCATCCCAGCAGACAAGCGCTCACCCTTGCCAAGCACAGCTCTTTTCCCCCCAGGAGCCTGAGGTCAGCCCAAGGATTTGGTCTCTAAAGGAAGGCAATAGCTCAATTCTGTATCAGCATGTGTACAGCCAGCACATGGGAACCCCCTATGCTGGTGCTGCTCTAGGTAGCAAGAACAAAGTCTGCAGAGAGCTTTCCTCTTGGCACAGATCACCACTCCAATTTGGGCAGCTGAAATGAATCAGATTAGCAAAGACCTACTTTTCTTTGTTCAATCTAACCTGCTTCCCAGCATAGACTGATCCAGGACAAAGGATCTCTCTGTAGCTTGGGATGATGACGCATCCCCAAGCAGAAAATAAAAGGCTCCTGGCATTCTGTGCAAGGACCACTCTGACTCCTGACAGGGAAAATCAGGAGGTGGTATTTCCCACTCTCCCAACAGATGCCTGCCTACAGGACAAGGCAAGGCTGCTCAGCCCCCTCAGACAGGAGAAGCAGCACTAGGAGCACTAACCAGCATCCTCAACAGAGCCCGCAGCGGCTGGATCCCAGGCCATTCCAATGCTGCTGAGCTCTCCGTGTCACTGAGCCCATTTATTCTGGCTTTCGTTCAGAAAAAGCAAATGTGACCTGATACTGAATAAGCCCATTTGTGCTGGAGGGATGCAAAATGAGATTACTCAGCATGAATGTCTCCAGAAGGCACTGCCCCTTGTGACTTGTCTCTACACAGAGCGTAGGATGAAAAGTGCTTTAAAGGACTAAGTACAAAATACCCACTGGCAGGTTATAGAGGAGAAAGGTCTCACTGAAGGAAACTGAGGTAAATAAAAAGGGAGAGAAAAAGAGAGAGAAAGAGTGGGTCACTCTCTTTGACTTCCTGTCTTCAAACAAAATCCACACTGCAGAAGGGGAGAGGATTTTGCAAAATAAAACTGTAAAGCACTGCCAACCTATTTTCTACTATATGTGAAAAACCAGTCAGAGGTTAAAAAACCCCCAACAAACAACACAACGCCCCTTCCCCAAAAAACACCAATGCAGTTTTACTCGTGGGCGAATTTCCCAAGTAAGGTCTGCGAGCATAAAAGCTAATATTAACACTTCATTGCTGGCCATAACCAGTAAGTATCCAGTCTCTTAAGCCAGATCATATTCTGTCTCCCAAGCCTGCCAGGCATCCCAAAGAGCTCAGCTACAAGACGCTTTTTCTGCTCTGCATACTATAGAAATGTTGTGTATTTACAATTACAGAGTGTATTTTGGTTAAAAGATAAACATACCTTAAATGCCATGAACTTGTGATATGGTTTGGGAGCCCAAGCATAGATCTCTACAGCATTCTTTAAGGCAATCACCAAGAATTTGATTCTTTCATATTTCACTAAAATGAAAATAAAACCGATTTAAACTTTCTTTCTAACAAGGTAGAACAACTCATCTCCAGGAACAGCTTCTCGGGCAGTGTCCACCTAATACATATAGATGAATTCCAAGTTTATTTGTGGCTATGGTCTATCCATACTTTTAAGAGAAGTTGTTAGGTCAGCTCTAAGACCTGCATCTCTTCAGACATTTTTTTTTCCAGAGAGGCCACTCACCGACTTTGTAATGGATGCATCCCTCCAGGTCCCCAACCGTGATCCAGCCCTGCTTCTTCTCCACTTCAGGGTCGTTGTGTAAAATCCTGTTTCTCAGCCAGGAGAGATAGTACACACGCAGCTTGTTCTTCTTTCCTGGAACAAAAGAAACTTCTCTGTCAGAGCAGAACACACAGGCATGAGAAATCCTGAGATTTCCATGCTTGTTTTCACTCACAAGATGATGAAGTTCAGTTCATGATGAAGCTGAAAACAGTAATTTAGCTGGGCTTCTTTTTTTTTTTTTTGTTTTTGTTTTTGTTTTTGTTTTTGTTTTTGTTTTTTTTTTTCTTGGGAAAAGACCATATGGAAAGCCAAGCCCAGACAAGCAGGTGAATAGTGGAAGAGCTGGGCTTTCGGTTCCTGCAACCTGGAAATGTTCCTTTTCCTGTAAATCAGTGTTCATGGAGAGATGGTCAGGCACAGTGGGGACATGCCCCCAGTTCTCTTATGGCTCAGGGCTTACCCAACTACTCAACTACCTTCTACTTCTTCCCTCTTTTCTCCTTCATACAACATGAATTCCACCCTGGAGCTGAAACACAAGCTCCATGGTCTGCAACAGGCACTGTTGTTTGCCAACAAGCCTGGTGCTGGACTCTGCAATGTTGAGGGGCTGTCAAACTTCTATATGTCTGCCAGCCTGCTTTTGGATGGCTGCGATCAGGCTACAAACATCTCTGTTGCTGCAAAGCCCCCACTGCAGGGACAGGACACAGCTCACATTGAACCTGGTGGGGCAGGGTCCAAACCATAAACCAGGATCTCCATCTGCTCATGGGTTTCCACAAATGCCCAAGGCTCAGTCTCGATGCTGTCTTGGGGGACAGTGTTCCCTCCATCTTCCGGCTCTACCAAACCTATTATTCCTACATCTGTATCCCCTAAACCACAGTGTAGCTGCAGACCAAGGTAAATGATGAAGCAGTGGTTCTGAAGAGCTCTATCTGAACGGAGGGAGCAGGAATTTGCAGGTGAATGCAGAGTGAGCCCAGGGAGGTGCTGAACAATGCAAAAGTAAACAGAAGGACGGTATCAAGCAGTTTTCCTAACAAGCATTTCTCCCACTGTTCTCTGTGAATAGCAGAAGGCAGTGCCCCAGCCCCATGTGCTTCATGGGGCTGCTCTGCAGGGGGATGCTGGGTGCTCTCCTGGGAGACTGGACTAGAGAGGTTTTGTTTTTTTTGCCAGGAATCACTCAGGAGCCTGATTTGAGAGCTCCAAAGCTTACGGCTGAACCTGGGACAGTGACAAGACTGTGGCTCTCACAATGCTACAGCTACCCTGAGCCATGGTACGAGCTGGATCCCTGAAGCCAAGGCTCATGGCTGCCTTGGCTAGAGTCAAACAGACCCAAGAGCAGAGCACGCTGCCACCTCAAACTGTGACTACCTGCCTTGCTGGGGTATCTGCCTGTATCCTGCACCTTCCCTTCCCTGCTAAAGAAGGATGGCGTATTGTAGATGAAACAGAGCCAGCAGGCGATCAAAACCCTTTGATTCTGGAATAAACCACCTCAAGCTGCCCTGGGAGCTTCTCACTGGTATGGGTGGGCAGGTTTTGTCTGAGCTGGAACTGCTCACGGCATGCAGCCAAGAAGGTGAATGATGGGGTGGGAGCATGAGAGACGTACCTGATATTGTCACGAGGACATTAAGGCCCTCAAGTACGTCCATTTGTTGAAATCTCCGCCTGTTGATGAGGTTGTACACCTTCCCTTGCCCACTTCGATCCAGCAGCATCAGGCCATTTTCTGTGCCCACCAGCAGATTCACACCTGAAGAGGATATGGCAATGGGCACCAAGAGCCACGATTGCTCCCAAGGACAACACCCCGAGCTCATCTCTGCTACCACAGTGAGATCCCAGCTAAGACTGCAATCTTCCCATGAACACGAAGGGTCACATTTACAGTGCAGGGACTCGGGGGTATCAGCTTTGCCCAGGATGGAGAAAGGGACAACCAGAGGCAGGGTCTTGGTTCTGTGATGACACACTTGTGTTTCACCACCAGCCATTTGCTCCAGGGAGCTTTGCCGAGGGCACGGCGTGCTCAGGGCTTACCCCATAGAGCAGCACAGAGTATTTCCGAGTTGAAGCGCTTCTTGTATTTCCGGATCTCCGGGGTGTCACTGTGGGGACGGATGTTGGTGGGGTTGACGTTCACCACTGAGATCTTCCGAGCTTCGTTCAGCTTGGCCTGCTCCTGTCTGAGCAGCTCGCTGGTGAACAGGGCTTGCAAGGAAACACAAGAAGACAGTGAGGTGTGATGGATTAATTCTTCTGTCACCTCTGTTTTTGGGACAGGAAGACAATAGTTATCTCCTGATGGGGGAGCCATCACTATGTTGCAAGCTACTAGACTGGAGAAGGATCATTAGGATCTTCTCATGGATTAGAACCAACACCAAACCCGTCAGCAGGTGACGTCCCCGGCCTCCAGCCCTGCCTGCTGAGCTGACCAGCTCTATTTGTTGCCGCCTGCTCACATCCAGTGACTTCAGTGACATCAGAGCAACTGCCAGTCTTTTTGAGAGATTAGCGTCTACCAGTTCTGCCATGAACATCTCTCCCGACTGCCCAGGCAGATGGGTGCATTTCTGCTGCTCCCTGTTTTCTCCCAGACCCTTCTGCTGGCATTTCTCTGGTGTGGGAGAAAAAGTTGTATGGCAACAGGAGACCACAAGGATGCAAACATAAGCAATGTTTGGACAAGAGCAAGTGAAATACGAAACAGGTTAAGTGCGGTTATTCAGCTTCCATGAGCTGGTTTCCATGAGGCCCTCCCCTCTCAAACTGGCCACATTGCCTCCTACCAGTAGCAGATGACTCTTCGTCCTCATCTTCATCTTCATCAGTAGGTGAGGTCTGATATACTCTGGTGTCCACGAAGGGGGTGAAAGAGGCTTTGGTGCTACTTCCCATACCATACTGGAAAATAACAGCAAAGAAACTGCTCAGAGCACAGAAATAACAATAATTTTGTGTATGTGTGTATAGGTTAAGACTTTTTAATGAGCAGACACAATGTTTACACCTGCAGTGCCCTTTTCAAGCCCTCTGTCAACATCTGCTCCTCCTCCCCCATCACTAGTCAGGAAAAACATTAAACTGGATTTGTGAGTGTCCATGAGCAACAGAAAACAAGAGGAGAGGGGCCCTGCTCCACTCTCTTCTCACAGGCAGAAGCACAGCACAGCCATGAGACCAGTTAGCGGAGAAGCCACAGGGCCAGAGTCAAAAGTCAACGCAGGTAAACCCCAACTTGTCTGCATGTTAGACACCTGCTTTCGAAAGCCCATTTTGGGATGCCAGGCAGGTGAGAATTTGCTTTTCCCACTCTCTCATCATGCAGCCAAGGTTGGCAGGAGAGCACTGGGAGCCCTCGGAAAGCCCTGGCATGGGGCAGCTGATGCAGACCAGTGACCACTGGAGTAATTCAAGAGAGATGGAAAAGGTGAGACTGTTGCTTCCCTTGTGCCAAAGCCAAGCACTAACTAGCACAGTCTGAGTAAAGATTTTCCTTCAACAGGTTGTGGAAATCTATTCTGGGACCCGTAAAACTTAGGCAGGAATGCTCATACAGCTATAATACCACTCTACTTTCACCACTTGGTTTCTAGGGATACGCTGGGCTAAGCCCAAAATATTGATGCCTGTGGGAAAGTCGGAAAAGTCAGCTCCCAGCAGAACCTATTTATCATTCTGTTGGGCTGTTATTACTGGTCCTCACACCTATGGCAGAGCCAGGCCCCAGCAATGCCCCTCAGCAGCACCTGCCTGCTCTGTTTGGGAGAATCTGAAGCGCTGGAGCTGGGGAAGGCCTGGAGCACGCTGTGCACTGTTCCAAAGCTCTCTCTTTAGGGAAAGCTTTGTAACAGGTTGTGTTAGAAAATGCCCTAGATACTCAGGCTCCTCAGAAAATGGCATCCCCCACAAACTCTGGTTTTCAGCACAGCTCATGGGGATGACATGTATGGGTTGCTGTTTTAAACTGTCTGCAGCATTTCAGGTAGGACTGCAGAAACGGTTATTTCTAAGCTAACAAAACTTAACCTGGCGGTATTGCAGGGAATGTCAGAGCCAATACTTTGCCAAGGGAATTCGGGGAGGAACAAACTGCAACATCACACTGCTTTCTTCCTAAAGCCATTGCTTTGTTAAGGCAGAAAACGAGGCTAAGACCTTCTCTTAAGCAACAAGAAATCTTTGCCTTGGGAATCAAAGTGACATGATTTTCCCCCTTGTTGAGCAGCTTACTTTTCCTACTCCAGTATTTACCCAGGATACGCTTTATGTATGAGCTCTGCTAAGAGCTGCAACAGCAGCAAACCCCCCATCACTCTGCAGCAGTATCACTGCTCACATTATTCTTCCACTGGACATTTTCCTTCCCTGGAAAGAATAAATCTTCCTCAGCTTTCACATCACTGAGACACCAGAGCCCATGGCCAACGCCACTGCTGCAGCCCCTGTGCTGACAACTGCCATGGGAACAAGCCTGTGCTGCAGGAAGGTGTGCCATGGGAACACTGCCACCCCGGCACATCTGTACCCACACTGGGCTGGCCTCACACCTGTCATCCAGTGGGCCACAGAAAGATTTAGGGGCAAAAAACCAGCGGGAGCACCCCTGCGGCTTGGTCTTCCCAAGTGTTTTGGGACTGGCATCCATGGGTAAGCTGGCTTCCATCCCCAGTGCATGGGAAAACCACGCTGTGCATCCTGCTTCCCTTTCGTCTTTATTCCCCTGACAGTCCGCCTGTTTCCATAGAAACAGGATGGATTTCCAAAATGTACAAGGTAACCAAGACCCATGGAAGGAGTTAACAGCCTGCGGCAGGGAAGGCTGCAGGAATAGATACCACATTTACATACACAGCATGGCCAAATTTGTGCGCGCATGTGAGATATACTCGCTACTTTGTGCTTCTCTCCTATCCAAGAAATATGCATTTTTTCCCTGTGCTGGATGCCTTTTCCATAAACCACCAACAATTCAAGGATGAGAAATACCAGTATCTACAGGGATGCTTTCCAGCTGAGAGGCAGGTGCTTCCTGACAAACGAGTTATGAAGAAGCCCCTCATCCCAATACACTGAGCATTTCTTTTCTTTGCTCAGGTTCTGCCATTCTCCTAAGAAGCTGCCATTACTTAATAACTTCCAAGTCTGCTATTTAAATGTTAAGACATCTTCCTGTTCACCTGTGGTGGCTTACAGAGACAGCAACAAGCTGTGAGGTGTGGTTGTGCTTGCTCCCTTCTTTTTCTCACAGCACCATGAGACACCTGCGAATTAAATCCCCAAGTCGCCTGGTTCATTCAGACCTGATAATGCAGTTTTAGAAATGGAAAAGATCTTCCTGGTTAGTATTCTATAAGTGAATAAGTGAACCCAGTGCTTGCCCATGTTTAAGCAGTCCCAGGATGACCGTGGAAGGTGTCATTTTCAGCATCAACTCTCTCATCACGTGCTTTCAAGGCAATGACAAAACAGCTAAAACCTTGAGGTGAAGTCAGGTACCATCTGTTCTTACGTTCTAGCAATGCCCAATTCCAAGCATTTTTTATTTTTATACTGCTAGTAAAAGTACATTATAAAATGAGGACATCATTACTATGAAAGAGGATACGATGACAGAAATTCTGATGTATATCCAACAAAATGAAAAGAAAAATTTAAATGCAGTAGCTTATTTAGCATTTCTCATATTCTATGATTCTATTTAGCACCAAATGGGTTTATTTCTCATGACAGAACACAGAACCGTGCCTGGTTCTCACAGCTGGTAACAGTAAACCAGGACATATCAATTCCCTTGTCTTATGTGTCACATCTTGTACTTTCCAAGTCTTTTTACACCTTACACATGTTAATGTTCAATCGTGTACCTGTAAAACAGCTACCGGGGGAAATACTTTGCCGTAACAGGAAATATACAATTTTAAAGGTGTGCAGACTTTTTCTAGACTGAAGAATTATCTAGAATTTTGCTGGCTTTGGTTTTTGCTAACCTTCAGAGTCAACATTAAGTATCTGAGATTGCACAGGTGGAAACTGGGCCCAGTTGAAGTTAATGGCATCACTGGCTCTCATAATTCCTTTCTCTTTTATTTCCAAGTGTGAGAAAAAAATCC
>JBCJKH010043679.1:0-10725 GCA_039877255.1 Loriculus beryllinus
GGGGGCAGGGGGGGGGGGGGGGGGCATCAGAAAAGAATTATAGATAAAAAGTAATATCTCAAACATTTCATCAAATGAACTTTAGCTGTTTATCCTAAAATCATGTTTTTAATAAGATGATAAATTTTGTAATTCTGCGTAAAAAGAGTCAATTTTAGTTTCGGGTTTATGTTTGAGAGAGATTGGTTAAAACCTGTGCTTTTTCTTATTATTTTACAGCTTGTTTTGAAAGTGTCATAAACAAATGACTTAAGTGTCCCACAAGACAAATGTTCTTTAATCATCTAATGCACTCATTTATCCTCAGCCTTAACCTTAGTCCTAAATTAAGTCTCTTGCAAAAACATAACTTCACCTAAAAACACCCATCAATCCTATGTGATTTTGATAAGCACATTTAAAAAACATAAACAATCAGACAGTTGTCAATCCAGTTGAAGTTCTGTCCCATTTAAAAGTTATTCATTAGGATATGTTCCTAATGCCCCAGCTGCTAATAAGATTTTAAAATGGAATGAATGATGTTTTCAGGTTTCTGCTAGAGTTATAATTTTCTGCCATTCACTAGGAGTCGCTAAGAATAAAATCGAAATGCATATTGGGAAAATACCAACTTCAGCTTAAAATGAAAACTGCTAGCCTAATGGGATGCATTTTTCTGAAAATATTAACATAAGTTATTTTTTAATTTGCATTTGAGTTTTACAGTATCACTAACCAAGTATGTGTCACACCTCTGTGTAAAGTTTATTTGGTTATTACTTTCAGTATCTACTCAGGAATACAATGTACATGGAAGCATCACACAGGAAAAGAATGGGTAATACAGACTTATGTTGCACATTCAAATTAAGATATTTTGCAGGAGCTGTCATTTGACCTAAGTAAATAAATAATGTGACTATGAGAGGATATGAAAGACTTTTAGTGGCTGATATTCACCATAATTCAGAATTTATTCAGACTCATTAGTTTAAGCAATGTTTAGCTATAGCTATGGCTAATTCAGCATTTTATTTTATTTTCCTTTGTTTTATTTTATTTTTCTTTGGTTTATTTTATTTTTATTTCATTTATTTATTTTATTTTATTTTATTTTATTTTATTTTATTTTATTTTATTTTATTCTATTCTATTTTATTTTATTTTATTATTTTATTTTATTTAATACTGGTCTCTCTAAGACCTGGAAAAATACTACTGTTGAGCTCTTTGGGATTCTTTCTCACTGGAGCTTTAAAATTCTAAAGAACAGATAAGAGCAAACAGCAAATAACTGGATTTAGAATAAACTCAGAAATTATCACTAAGGCCCTTCCTCTGCCACAATTTGTCAAATCTTCTGATAGGAAACAAATTCTATTCATAAAGATTTTATTTTTTGGGGCCCTCTTGTGATTTGGTAGCAATTCAATTATAGTTTTGTGAGATAGTGAGCCCGGAGAGGGAATCCAGACTGACAAGAAATATGACAGGACAGTTACAGAGTGTTTATGCAATTAAACTTTCACTGACAATACCTGCGGAATGATGAATGCATGGGCGGAGGTATGTGTGCACAAGCAATGCCCCACAAGTATTGCACATTTTTCATTATTATACAACTGTTCAGATCTTTCAAGAATAGCCTGAAGTGAGGTGGAAAAGAGTGTGCTGTTCCACAGCATGTTAACCAAATGGGGCTTTTTTGCCTTTTTTTCCAGTGGGCCTTGATATGCCAGGTGATAAAAGAACATCCCTTTTAGAGAAATGTTGCAAGAAGATTAAGATTTAGCCTGAGTTTGACATACATTAATTCTGGATTCTTAAAGAGGTTTTATTCTTTTCCTATCTGCAACTTTATATCATTTCAAAACTGATAGATACTGCATAATTAAACTGCAAGGTTATTCATTTTATGCATACAGGTGCAAAGGGCACTATAAAAGTAGGATTTTACTGATTGTAGGTTAGAAGAGAAAGGAGAAACTTAAAAGACTTTTGTAGAAAACCAGAAAAGCTTACAGAGTAGATTAAATTGGTTGATCATAGTCTGTATTTCAGTACGTTTGTCTTCCACAGAACTATAAAATTAGGCAGTTCATTTTAGAGGAGCTGAAAGATTGCATTGTGTTTTCCAGACTA
Source organism: Loriculus beryllinus (assembly GCA_039877255.1). Taxonomy (NCBI): domain Eukaryota; kingdom Metazoa; phylum Chordata; class Aves; order Psittaciformes; family Psittacidae; genus Loriculus; species Loriculus beryllinus. The sequence continues at coordinate 2,125 of JBCJKH010043679.1, forward strand.
TTACAGTAGTTATTTTTACTTGTAATGCAAAGTTGTTCATTTCTAGTGGGGTTTTGATGATGAAAACATGCTGTTAAAACATGTTGACTTGGACTACATCTTTTCCAAGGAGTCTAAGTACAGCACTGAGTTAATTCCTGCAAACCTTATGTTCAAAAACTGCCACACACTAAACAAAGGGACTAGCTGTGGATTTTGTATTCCGATGCACAGTTGTTGAAGTAATATGCCTGACACGGGAAGTATAAAATAAGGGCCTGGCAGGTAAATTATTATAAAGTGACTGTTTAAATATTATTTACAACTGTGCTGAGTTCTCAGAACTCAACTTTACTGAACTAAACACTGGATGTTCAGAATTTGATTCCTGCATGTGAGAATTCAGGTTAGTGGCAGGAAGAAAAAGCTGTTTCCTATTGATTCGTGCTTACCAAATCTTTCAAAACTTGAAGTCTGTTTCAAATAATGGCAGTCTAAATAAAAAGGTTGCTTGTGGCAATGAACTTCTTTGTGATTCTAGATTATGTATCCTAGATTGCAAAATTAGAAACTATTTATTTATTAATGTAATCATTTATCTCATGAGAAGAACCTCCCAAATTGTTACTCTTTCTTTCTAGAGATGGTTGTTTCCAATTTTGCAAGGTCCCCAGTGATGTTCGGGGAAATGTCCATTCATCCTCCTGACTAATACATAGACATCTCTTCTCTTTTTGAAGGAATGGCAATATTTACCCAGTTTGCACACAGCAGACATACTATCACAGCTTAAGTTACTCAGTACCAAAAGTGATAGTGCATTGAAAAAAACTGGTTTTCCAAGAGCTCTTTCTATTACCTACTAAAATTGATAGCAAAGAAAAAATTGTTTCCACATTACTTGGGTGTTAAAATTACATGGTGGTGTTCCTTTATTTTCAAAACCCAAACCTAATCCTGTTAATTCAGAGTGAATAACAAACAGGACTAAGACTTTTTCCCAAGTTGTTACATTTATTCAACCTGCTTGTGTTTTGTTCTTCATCATAATTATTTCCAAGTCAAATCTGCGCTGATTTCCTTGTGGACCCACATACCTCTGACTAACTTAAAGAATTGAGCTGGGATAATTCACACTATTCCTTGGGGGTCATGTTCTCTGTTTTTTTTCAAGGACATTTTTATTACAAAGCTGATGAAATTTGCATATTAATTCATTTCTTTCAATTTTTTAAGATTAAATGTTGTCAACATGTATCAGTGCAAGGCTCTGACAGTGCTGATGAAATGGGTCAGTCAAGCTTGAACATTTAGAGTAATGCAGCCATCTGCAACCCCCAAGCCCCTTGTGTAGTTTAGTGCTACCATTGCAACTTGATTAAAAAAAAAAGTTTTATTCAATGCAGGATATTAAAACATTATCTGTGAAATGATATGTACTACTCCTGCCATTTGCAGAGAAAGTATATTTGACAACAAAATGGATTTAAGGATCTTCTTGCTGATTTAGAGTTAGTGCTTTGTCAATCTTAATTAAACTCCACTCAGAAAAGTACGGGGGGGGGGGGGGGGAGGGGGAAGGGGGGAAAGAGTTTCTGCTTTGCCAGAGCTTACAAGTTATTAAACTGGACTTAACATCTCCTTCTAGCCTGTATTTTTACTGTTTGAAAAACAGCGTTATTTACAGGAAGGAATTGCCTAAATCCTCATGTCTCAGGGGCCCTGGAAAGCAGTTGCATTTTTCTGAAAATACTAAGACTTAATAGAATCAGAGAAATTAGAAATGGAAAAGAACCGTTAGGTCAACTTATCTATCCCCCTGCCGGTGCAGGAGAGTTCCCCACAGTATTGCTGTCTTAGAGTTAATAGTCATGGATTTTGAGTCACCATTTCTCAACTACATATGAAAGTATTTGCATTGCAAGCTGCTTGGGTTCATTTTAGCTTTGCTGATGGGACTGATATCCTTGTATACTAATATTCTTATGTTTTAATAGTCTGTGATTCTAGATGCAACATATATCTTTGCATCTCTTTAAACACATACTGTGCATTTCCTTCATGTAGGGTCTTATTAACCTGCCATTACTCAGCATCTTGTTTGACAGGTAGTCGCTTTGATATAAGTGAAAACAATACAGAATAGCCTCAATAATTAGCTGGAATAAATCGTCATAACCACATTGGTTTTAAAGGTGTAGTCAGTTGTGAGTTTGGCTGATTACCTTTTGAAATAACCAGGTCCAGTTATGAAATTACAGCAGTTAAATCCACTCAGAACACCAAACCAATGTGTTAACTTAAATGAGAATTCTCAGATGTGAACTTAGTTCTCTGCAATTACTGATACAGCTTTATCAGTTGAATGTGTTTTAATAGAAACTGCTCTTGGTCATGAGTGTCCTCATAGTTGCTACTTCTATTAGCAATGTACATTGGCATTAATTGCACAAAAACAAACCCCGGATATCTGGGTTTGCAGATGTAAAGACTGACTCCTCCCTTAAGAATGAATACAAAGCATGAATTCTAATAATAACCACAAGACAACCTTCTGGCAACCATAGCCTTGGGAGCAAAGATGACTGAAATATTAGTTGACTTGTATGGCAGAGTTGCTTTCCGGATAACATACTGTTTTATTTTTAGGGAGTCACCTCTGCAGACTTTATGCTGTAGTAGCATCATGTATTTTCAAAGTCAGGCTTCCTTAAATACATGTCATACAGGATGCTAGTGTTAATCATATCAAAACTGTGAAGAACATTACAGGACTGTTGTATTTTTTTTAGATGCATATTTTTTCCATGTGGTGGACTAAAAAGAATTTAGGAAATATCATTAGGGTAGACACTGGCTATCCTTTTAATATAAAGATGAATCTGAGCTAGAAGTATCTGGATTTTAAGGTGAAACTCAAAAGGCTGTATTGGCTTGAAAAATCAAAATCAGACTTCACACTATAGTAGAGTCTGAAAATGTCAGATATGAAATATTTAAACTGTAGAACACAATCTTCAACTTTGACTTTGGGCTATAAAACTTTAATTTTGTGAATTGCTTCGATTGTTCAATATTTTTAATTCTACAAATCCATGTTTATTAGCTTTCAAGCTTTAAACAGTGTTAGTGACTCTATTGAAAGTAAATGATACTGACTTCTGAGAAATATAATTACTATGATTTGTTCTCTATTTCTATGTTCAAGATAAAGACAAAACAAGGAAAAAATAAAAGGAATTGATTAGCACAGCTCTGTCTTTTGATACTTATAAAATCACCTAAGGTGCTTTACTATTTATTCTTTCATACACTACAAGAAGCAGATCAAATTGGTCTGGAATGTGATTTTTTTGAACAGTGATAATTTTAGGATGTGTAGAAAAAACTTATGCTCTTCGCTTCTATATATTAATATTTTTACAATTATACTTTGTAATGCCCAAATGAAATCTTCTTCTACTTTGTGATCTTCCCAAATATTTTGCAACAGCAATTCTTAGTCCAAAATCCCAATCCTAGTTAAATTGATAAGCTAAATCCTATGCCCATTGTAAACAATGAGGTACTATACATAATGTTATACAGTTAGAGTGAGGGTGAACATTTTCTTTAACTTCATGACCTGTTCTTGCTTAGATATGCGTGATATTTTTTTCTTCTTTCCAGGCTTCTTTTTTTCTTCTTTTCAGACTTTCCTCGTACAGTGAGAACATAGTTTGAAATATATCTGTTCTAGTATTTCCTATGTGAAATGCAACCATAAGTAATCCATTAGATAAATTCATTGCAACAGTCTACCTTATTAAATACTACAGATAATTTAGCAATGCTTTCTTGTTGTTTTTTTAACTTTGCATTTTCAAACAATGAATGCTGTTAGCTTTGGTAAAGTAACAGCAGCTTTGTTTTGGCAGTAACTGCTGCAGACTCCTAAATTCAAGTTATTTTTATCTAACATTGTTTTGATTAAATTTATTCCTCTCCATCTAACCTAATTTTTTTATTTAATGCAGTTTTCAAGCTATGAAGGAAAGAATTTACTGTAAATCTAGACTCTTTTTTGCTAGCAAAGAAATTCAGTATACGTTTGCTTTATAGCTTCCACTTTATATATATAACATATCCTACTTTCGAACTGGGAGATTTCTCAGACACAAAATCAGAAGTTATGCTTGCATCTACAGTCTGCAGGCAGGTTGGTGCCTCCATATAAGGAAAATATATTTTTTAAATCTTCTGTAATTTTGGAGAGGAAATTTCCCCTACCAGTATCTGCATGTAAATGTTTTTCTTCCATCTTAAATAATAGTTCTTACAATGCAAATTATGTGTGCTGCAAATAAAACAGTCAGGTTTTGACACCTTATGTTTACTAAAGTCTTTGAGTTTGACTGGCTAACACTGCTCACGCATCCCAGAAGAGATTTGGCACACTTTATTGTTTGTGCTCTGAGCTGCATTATTTCAAATGTACATTATGTTAAGTTTAAATTTTATGAAACCAGACATTGCTGAAAGAGGATACCACCAGCTGGAAACAGTGGCTGATGTTAGCTCTTACTTTATGGGATAATTCAATGTCAGAAGTCTTTAAAATTATTTCTTCTATACATATGAGTATGTATAGAAATCCCAGTCCTTTCAGGGATTCAAGTGGTTCATATTCAGACATGTTGGCCAAGGAAAGACTAATGAGAGAGTAGTTTTGAGGGAGATAAGAGTCAACTGATCTAGTTAAAGTATAATGGTGGATGCATTTGACTACCAGAAATTTCACACCTTGACAAGTTTTCAGTGAACACTTCTTGATTTTTGAGACATCTGTGCTTTTTGGCCCACAAAGTGATGGTTCTGTTCTCTGCCTTAATCTTTTGTATTATATGTGAGTTGGTTCAAAAAGTTATAGTTGAGGGTCTATACATTAGATTGCATATTATTTTCAATATTATGGTGTAGGTAGAAGTATTCACATCACAAACTACCACTCCTAATATTAGGTGAGCTAGGATATTTTGAATGAAGGAAAGAGCTAAATATAGCACATACAGGGAAATTGTAATCCATAGATCCATTAGCAAGTATTGGGAAACTGTAATCCATAAATTCATCATGTCAGTTAAGTAATAACAACCAAATAGCATCATGTATGAACTTACTACGAGTGGTAATAACTCTAAATGTTGAAGATCCTGAGGTTATTGTGAAACTCACATCTTTCAGAAAAATTATGAATCCATCACAGTAAAGACAATAGGAATATGTCAAGGATGGGCAGTTAAACGCAAGGGGGTAATTTGGACTGAAAAGTAATTTGGGTTATATGAAAAAAATAACAAGAAAGTCTATTTATCGGTACATGCACATTAGCTACTCATTTTACTGAACTTAGTTTCTTTCCATTAGAAGCCACTGAGGTTTTACAATTGTTCACTGAGATCAAAACAATTGCAATAAAAACCTGAGATTTCAAAAAAGAGGGTATTCAAACTGATACGCTGAGGAGCAGCAGATCAGTAGGTCTACATGGTTTATAATAGAAGAAAAATATGAAGGAAAAGAGAAATAGCCAAGGTGCTAAAAAGTACACATTGTTCCAGTGAAATGGCAACCAGAAAACTTCAGGGTAGCAATGATTACCAAGGAGACAGACATTTTCCTGATCTACAAAAATGTCTTGGAAAACAGTACTAAAATTACCTTTAAAAATGATGTGGTTCTATATGCGCTATTTCTATTAACATACACGTGACATAATATGAGAAATATAAAATGTCTTTAGACTTGAAACACAAAAATTACTGGAGGTACAGGAATATTTCTTTCTGAGGAAAGATGTAAAAGACCAGAATCATTCACCTCATAGTACCCTAGGTACCTTTTTACAAGGAGACGAAAACATTCAGTAAAATCCCTATCAGTGAAACAGGTAAAAGGAAGCATGTTTTGTGAATGCTGTGGACATGTGTAACTCATTGCTGCTAACTATTCCTGCAGTCAAGAGCAGAGCAGACTTTTAAAATATGTGGTCATTTATATACAGCGTTAGCATTCTCTTCTAATTTCAGTTAAACTATTTTTATAGAAGATTATATGATGATGCAAGTCAATTTAGATACCAGTTGGTGATTTAAGAAAGAAAGGTCTTCTACATGCATATTATTATCTAATGGTGCACAACAGGTCTCTGGCACTTTTTCAGAGGCATTTGTTGTTACCTATAATCAGGTATTGTTAACAAGCCAGTCCTCTCAAGTGCGCCCAGGCAGTCAAGAAGGCCAACGGCCTGTGTCAGAAATAGCTTAGCCAGCAAGGCCAGGGAACTGATCGTGCCCCTCATGTGAGGCCACACCTAGAATCCTGTGTTCATTTCTGGGCATGTCACTATGAGAAAGACATTGAGGTGCCAGAGTAGGTCCAGAGAAGAGCAAAGAAGCTATTGAAGGTCCTGGAGCACAAGTCTTATGAGGAATGGCTGGGAGAACTGGGGTTGTTTAGTTTGGAGAAGAGAAGGGTAATGGGAGACCTTATTGCTCTCTGTAACTAGCTGAAAGGAGGTTGTAGTGAGGTGGGGGCCAGTCTCTTCCCTAAATAACAAGTTCTAGGACAACAGGTAACAGCTGCAAGCTGCACCAGGGGAGGTTTAGATTGGGTATTAGGAAATATTTCTTCACTGAGAGGGTGATCAGGCATTGGAACAGGCTGCCCAGGGAAATGGTGGAATCAACATCCCTGGAAGTGTTCAAAAACTATGTAGGTGAGGTCCTCAGTGACATGATTTAATGGTGGTCTTGGCAGTCATGAGGTAATGGTTGGATTTGATGATCTTAAAGGCCTTTTCCAACCTAGTTGATTCTTTTCTATGTTAACTCCTTTTAGTGACAAAGTCTATTTTACTCTCCTTTATTTTTCATTAAATATTTTTTTATATCAACACAAAATAAGTCTCATTCTGTTTATGGTTGAGTTTCTAGAATACCTCATAATACTCCAATATACATCTCATGAGCTTCCGCAAGCTGGCCATTTCACATGTGACACTTAGGTCTTCTCTGAAGAGCCTCCTCCTTTCTTCCTTCAGGCTAAAGGTAGTAGACCTTGGAAAATGGTGGCTAGTAAATGAACATCAGACTCAGAATATGCTGTGCTCTGAGAATGACTGGGCCCTGGAACAGAACCTAGAGATTGTAGCAGATGTTCCTCACTTTTCACACATTTCTCAGCAGTGGTGGTCACTGTTGGAAGTCCATCTAATCCATTACACTAGGGTATATAAGCCCTCAAACTACTGCATCTCCTTTGTGTCTCTGATCAGGACAGGTTGCCTATAGCAGAAGAAATAACTTGTAGTACATCTGCAAAGACACTGAGCTATGAATAAGTGTATTAAACAGCCAGCATTCTTAAGCATGTTTTTATATTGAGATATGCATTATCAGTGCTAACTAAACAAACACAGTCAAGGTAATATACTTACCTCTAATTTTCAAGAATATAATTTTGATTTTGGAGTTTCCCTGTGGCTTTGCAGTTCACAGAATCAGCTGTAAAAGGCTATAAAATCAGCTGCATTCCAAACCAGATATAAGTCTAAATATAAAGACTAGGAAAATCAAGTGTTTTTGTGAGGAATACAGGTTAGGGAAGTGGGCAGCAGGGACAAAGTTTGAATTTGGAAGCAGCGCAGTTAATCGCCTGTTCCAAGGGTTACATTCATATACTCCTGATAATGGGCAGAGGGTGGAGAGAGGACTTTAAAGTAGCTTAAAGTCATTAAGACAGAAAGACTATCTGACTCCTTCTCTGTAGTGACATAAAGTACTTTATTCAGGTAAAGAAGGGCTTTACTTACTGTAAATCTCACCAAGTTTATGCCACCTCATATACAAACTTCACACTAACTTGTTCACTCTGGGGAAGGTTCACAGTTTGGTTTTGTTTTCTCAGGGTTTTTTTGAGCAATAATAGTCTTTGTAAGATGGCTGCAGTGTCAGCATTTATCTTGAAACTCTTGGATATTAGTTTTGACTGCAGTCACCTTTCTGACAAGTGTTATTGCGACTGTGTTTTATATCCCTGTTCAGGATGATTTCTAACGATAATGCTCTGTCTACCTCACTGCTTCACACTAAATTATAGATGCCACTATGACAGGACAAACTATATCCAAGTGCTAAACTCTACTCCCTTTGTGTGATGTCAGTGCCTTCATTGCTTTGTGCCTGGAATTAAAAAAAAGGATAGGAAGATATGCAAAACGTTTCTGCTTAAAAATAATGTTCTGTCAGTTATTAAACAAGTGATATTTCATTTAATCAGCTCAAGGGGATTATTTTAAATGAAAAGGCAAAGAGTATGATTTTATTAACACATTCCTGCCCTAGAGTCCTACTGTAATAATTCTTTACTTGAGTAAATTAAAAAGTTATAATTCAGTCCATCCACAACAAAGACTTATGGATAGATAAATTTCATCAGTTTTTCTATTTTGAGTTGTGCATGGAATAAAGAGAAGGAAGGCATCATGTCTCCGGAAGATATGTCCTGAAGTAAACATTACATTATAAATGCAAACAATCCAAACTTTTAGGGAAGAATGTTACATTATCCAGGTTCAACAGG
>JBCJKH010043683.1:0-19576 GCA_039877255.1 Loriculus beryllinus
GGGGAGGGGGGGGGGGGGGGGGGGGGGGGGTTGGGTGAGTGAGCGAGCTGTGTGGCTGGGTTTAAACCATGACACCTTTCTCTTTTCTCACCTCTTCAGGCTCATCTTCTGCTCCACCAGAAAGGAATTACTTAGAGGTGAGATAGATAATGCTGACCTTACTAAAATTCTTATGATATTTCTAAAGTATAGATATATAGATATAAAGTGATATTTCTAAAGTATATAAAGCATATAAAGTGATATTTCTAAAGTATATGCTAAAGCACTAAAGTATGTTTCTGTGGCTTCAAAATTTCTTGGATTTTGAAGAATCAGGCTAGAGTTTTCTGTATTTGGTGTCTTTTTCATCCTCAGTTTTAGGCAAGGGAATTTCATAGTCAGAATAACTTGGTTGTTTCAGAGAACAAGAAGAGAACCAGCATTGAATTGTGCCTCTGAAAAAAAATAAAAATGGAAAAAGCGCAGGGAATTGTGATGGAGAGAACAAAGAAAAGGGCAGAAGTATAGAAGCCAGCAAGAAGAGTGACAGAGTGAGTATGAAAGAAATAAGTATGCACAGAGGCAGAGGGTAGGATTTGAATTGAGTGCTAGGATGATCATAAAATGGAAATGAATCATGTTACCTTTTTCAGAGTGTAGTATATGTCTAGGAGTTATTTCATTCAATCTTTCATTAGACTCATGCAAGGTGACATGCAGCCACAAATGGGTAGGCGATAAGGCAATGTTGTCTCATTGTTACCTTTTCCTGATTATGTTTGAGAGAACATTAAATAATTGTTTCTTTTGCTAGGAAAACATGTCTGTGCCTATCTTTATTCAATTTACCATGTCTGTTGAAGTGAGAATGATTACCTGCTTTTTGAAAATAAAAATCATTATAGGTGTGCAAACCATTTCTTTGGTTTCAGCATGACTTCAGACATCTTGGGGACAACTCCAAATATGCGGACCACCTCCAACCTTCAAACCATGAGCTGACTTTATGATATTAAGGTTTGAAAAATAAGGAACTCACATGGAAGAAATATTCTGTTTAAAGAGTGTTGAAGAGAAATATTTTTTTAATTGGAAAAAAACTTATGTTAATTTTTGAATTAAGTTACCCCGAATATTGAGGTAAAAATTTTCACCTGAAATATCTTACCCAATTTAACTCCATAATGTAATCTTGCCCACTGTCAATTGCAGCTTGTAGATGAATATTCTTTTTTTTATTTTTTTTCTTACTACTATATTTTATGTGTGACCTTCAAATTAGAAAGGTACACTTTTACAGGCAGGGAAAGCTGAGTCCCTTCTCTCGTCACAGACTAGATTCTCCTTGTTTATGTTCATCAGACTTTACTTGCATCAGAGTGTTTTCCTGACTTCTTTAGTACAAAGTCCTTTCTCTGAGCATGAAGCAAATTCCTTTTTTAATATCAAATGGCATCAAGCAAAGTCGTTTCCTTCAGTGTGAAGTTTTCTGAGAAAGAAAATTACCTGAATGTTATCTTTTAAAGAAAAGCATTTTAAAAGAACAAAGGTTATCTGAAAGGATATCTGAAAAGATTGTTGTGAAAACATCTGTAAAAACACCTGTAAAAACACCTGTGAAAATGGTTATTGTTAACTATGCCATTAATGTGCTCTGTTGTTCTGGACAGCACATATACATACCTATCATAAGAAAACTTTCCCTTCACCTTTTCATTGTTTCTATGTTAGCCAATCATCCCACAATTATAAATCTGCTTTTCTTGTATAAAGAATGTAGTGACAGGACTTTCAGGATTTCTATCGATATGGAGCTACATTGAAGAGATAGAAGGAGCATGGAGGCATGGTAATTGTCTAGATAGATTAGACCAGAGGTCTATGTAATTCATTGCTGTCAAGAAAACTACCAGTAGATAATCTACAAGCTTCAGGTAACTTTTCCCCCCTTGAAAGTTGATGGCTAAAATCTAACTTGTGAAACAAATTGTATCGTTAGAGTCATTACCTTTTTCCTTGAAATAACAACTAACATGTGAACAACTATTATTCTTTGGCGGGGGGGGGGGGCTGGGGGGGGGAAGTAGAAATTGGGTTTAAACCACAACAGCTGCACTTAGCTTTTACCCTCCAAGTGAGAGCTGCAGAAAGAAAATACTTCATTTAAGTGAATAGGGTGCCACATCATGTGTCAGACAATGTTTACAATGTTGTTACTCAACACCTCCATTTAAAATGTCAATTGTGAAATTTGATGGGAAAAAGAATTTTATTTACCTAAAAAAAAATAATTGTTTACTTCCTGTTTTGCCACCATTGCACATCTCTGTAACCAGATAACAAAATGAAAGAGTGTCACAGAACAATATAGACATTCAAACTATGAGATAGATAGGATGTTACAGTGACTCTTGACATGTAACACCTCTGAAAAATAGCAGCATGAGGAATAACAGGCTGCTACAGAAAATGAGGTAGGAGTAATGTATACACAGAGCACAGAGAGGTAGCTCTAACCCAGAACACTATTAGCAAAGTAGTAACATAAGACACACCTGGAAACTGTGGATAACGAAAGTAGTAGTTCAGCAGAATTGCAGAACAAAGGGGAAATTACCAGGGCAATCAAATCATAAACACGAAATTAAGTTATAAGGCTTGCTAAACCACCGCAGAAAAAGAGTAAAGTGAAGAGAGCTGTTGATTTGAAAAGGAATGGGATGAGTATAGGAGAAGGACTTGAGAAGGAAAAGGGAAATACAAGGTGACGTGTATCAATGATTAGGGCTGCCCCTAATACCTGTGGAGCAGCTCTGTACCTGATCATGTCAGACTGGAGCTAGAGAATAAACCCATTTTGAGTGTTTTCTCCACCAAAACCTATACCCGGTTGTCCTGTGCCGTTAAGTTCTGCTAAGAAGCCTGTCGGCAATAGGGTACAGAAGATGGTTTCCTAGTTAATGCAGTGATAATTAGAACAGGAAAAATTAACAGTAGATGGGAAGTAGAAAACTGGGGCCTCAAGAGAACATATGGAATATTCTGACTTCAAGCCAATAGCAATTACACTATTCATAAATTGTATTTTACTGAGGTGTTCTTTTTTCTATTTCAGACCTAAAAAAGCATTGTCAGTTTGAAGACTTGCCTCTTTGCAGCTGATGACAGAAATTACTTCTTTCTGCAAGTAATCACACTTGAGTAATTGCTAGCAGACATTCATACATTCTGTTTTCAAATTTGTCCTGTATGGATTATCTGTAACTTCTGTAAGCGGCATCTACAACCTTCATTATTCTTGTCATTGCAAGTTTTGCTTAATGTCTAATTACAGTTCTTAACTGACATAGAAAACAATATAATTTACATAATGTTCAGCTGTGTATCTTCCATACAGGCTGACAACAGCTCTGTCCTTCCAAGACTAATGGAGAAGAATCACTGAAGTATATTACTGTGACAGTCATTCCTTCTGCTGTGAGTCACATCACAGTAAATAGTAAGTAATGTCATAGCTTATAAAACTAAATTATGAACCAGTTCCTCACAGGATGCCTGTGTCCTAAATGCCATAGACATCAATAAAAGTGCATTTTCTGGAATGTTTTTGGCGTGTTTTACCCAGTGAGTCACAATGCAAGTCATCAAGTTCATAAACAGAATTATATGCATGTATGTAACAAGGTAATAACAGATTGAACCAACATTTTTGAAACTACATTTACCATCACTAGTTAACTGAAGGTGTGTGTTGTACAATGGAAGATAGTCTGACAGCAAGACTAGTGTTTATTCATGGCAAACTTACCTTCCTACCACAAACTGTTGGAGATTATTATCTTCAGTACATAGGAATTGATTTTTCTGAAACACCTGAAGCCATTGCTCATGGAGTATATGCTGTCCTTACTACAGCTGCCTTTAAGTGGTCTTGGATCAAGAGAATCAACAAAAGCTAGAATGAACTGAGCATATGATCTAATGTCTTGACCAAGGTGAAATATCCATCTAGTAACAACAAAATATCTGCCAAATATTGTCAAAATATCTGTCAAAATGCTGTTGCTTTCCCTATTTCTGTACACATTGTGGATACATAAAACAAAGGCAAAACTCAGAATTTTTAAGTACTAAAAAAAAAAAGTCAGAAAGGGGTCTTCTGTTTTCTATCAACAAAATCTGCAAACTTGTGATTTCAAAGGTTTTTCAGGATCTGCCCAGAAAAATTAACCTCACAGGTTAATAATACCAACAGGTAATAATTGCAGTCAGAAGTCATAGTCGCCATAGTCAGAAGTTTTTTTCTGTTTTAGTTGATGAAACTTGTATAAGCCAATACATATCTTTACCGATAAACTAAATTTAAAGGCAGGATACTTTACTTGTGAGAAGAAGTTGTATGATAAACTAGAATTGTTTGGGTTTATTGTCATTGTCAGTAGTAAAAAGTAAACTTTCTTCTAAAAGAGTAATTTTCGAGTGCACTTTAAAATGTGTTGATACAAACACTTAACCCATTTTGTATCTATGGAAACTGAGATTCAAGAAATTATGCCAGTTTCAGTAAATTCCCCACAGCATTTCCTGTTTCTTTCATTGCTCATTCTTTTACAAGCACTCCTGGTTGTCCCTCTTCATGAAAAATTGACCAGAGATTTACACAGAGAATAACAGGAACAGCAACAAGGAACTATATCAGTGCCGTAAGCTACCTCTGGCCACACAACTTTCAGCACAAACAGCTCCCCATTCTCTTTCAGTATAGCTGGCTTTGTCTTCTGTTATCACATCTGTCAAAGAGCACACTAAAAACCAGAAAAAAACTATCAGGCTATCTATTATAACTAATAGCAAAAACCCAAAACATCACTGCTTATTCCTAAAAATTTTAGTATTTTTATTAAAAAAAAACCAAACAAAAACCCAAACAAAAACCAACAAAACACAACACACACACACACACACACAAAAACACCGTATTTTTTTTTTTTTTTAAGTCTCAGTCCCTTACTTCTATTACTTTCTGGATTTTGCAGTCCCAGTTGCACCGATCATTTTAATCAATTCTTAATTTAAACCTACCAGGTCACTGTGTTAATTTTAAAATATATTTTGGAAATTTTTCCTCTTTAAACTTATTTGGAGTTTTCCTATGACTACTACATTTTTATCCTGTATACCTTGCTTAAATCTTACATCATCTTCTTCTTTGTACTACTTGTTTGCAAGTAGTGTTTAAGCTGCCTTCTTGTCTTGTGTTCATGAAAGGATCTGAGTGCCTTTTGCTTCCCATATTTTGGCCAAAAGTCTGCATTTCTGGTTTCCCTTATCACTATTATTATTTCTGCATCTATTTCCTGTACTCAAAGTATTCAGAATCCATGCTGGGAATACTACGTAACGAAATAGAAGAGAAGCTCCTTTCTGGAACTTCAGCTAAAATGCCAGATTGAATACTCTCTGATATATCCCTTCCTAGGAACCTCACTATATTACTGGTTTAGACTCATTTCTGACCAATGCAAATAAAGAATATAGCCTGTTTCCATGTTTGATACCAACACATCAAGTTCTTGCACCTTGTGAAAGGGACATTACATGAAAATAGTAGTTTCTTAACATATTGGTATTTACTTTCTACCAAGTATCTGATTCCTACAACTATATGCAAATATAATGTATTTAAAGAAAGACTGACAATTCAAACTCAAATGCTTGAGACTTGTGCTTTCACCTTAGCTGCTCTATTACTCCACGTTCCTCAGCTGGACAGGGGAGAAAAAAATACAAAGACTTAATCTTGACATACTACAAATGTTTTGTAATTCACACAGAAATTAAGTTAACGAAGTTCTGTAAGGGATAAGCTTGGTGTGTTTTGGAGTGGACTTTGTCTGGATTCAGATACCTCAGGCTTAGTCCAGTTGGTTGCAGAAGACATTATCATTTTAAATGATCTTGCATTTTTCTCCTGTAGCTGAGAAGAAAACGGGCTTCTTACATGTACTGTATAATCTGACACAGAGTGGATATTATAGATACCCAAGGACATCTCAAACGAAATACTGATGTTTAGGAATCTGAAATCAATCCACTAACTTTGAAGGTAGGCTTAATTTTACATTAAGATGTCTGTGTTCAGATGTTTGTATAGATTGGTAAGAATGGGAAATGAGACATTTAAGGTTTTTTTAAAATACTTCTGTTGCAGGCTACATTTTGGTGTCTGATTTAGGATCATCTTACAGAGAATATATTGACAGATTAGTACTCAAAAAGTCAAAATTCTTTTCTGCATGTCAGGAACTATAATACAGTAAGCACTGTTATATCTTACTATAAGACTAAAACTTGTAAGTAATTATTTAAATTTTAATGATGGGATATGTTTAAAAGATAAACATGAAGTGACCTCACCATATATGACAACATACAAAATAGATGAGAAAGGCAAAAATCCGAAAAAAAAATTGAAAGTGTGAGGAAATAAGAAAAAGTTGAAAGTGAACAGTGATTTAGTCTATATGCTGTTTAGAGGCTGCTCACCTACTAGCCTGAGAAAATTTTTATTCTAAACCCTAAAAAGAAATTGAACTATCTTGATAGATTTGCACCTGCAGAAATATGTGTACTTTCAATTACACTGTAGGTGTAGCTGAAGAGTGTGTGCTACACTTTTGAGTGCTACAGAATGTCAGATTAGAAAACAGCTTATTATGATGTCTGACATCTCCTGATGTAGTAACAGAGAATTCATTAGTACTTGTTCTTTTCCAAGCAAAAAATGATTTTTTTAAGTATCTGCACTATAAGTAGCCTGGCTGAAGGAACCTGATGATTCTATTTTAGGTTTCTGTATGAGATGGAACCTTCCAAGTAACCTTTGGACCAGAGTTGTGCTTCTCACAGTTGCTCACACAACAGAGAAACAGAGGCACAGTTAATACGGAAAATGCCACCAGGAGAGAATAAATAAGAGATGCCTAAACCTCACAATCAAGAGTTGTACATAAATGAAGAATCTAGATTTTGTTATTTACTTAAAGACTGTTGCGTGCCATAAATCTATTCTGTCTTAAAACTTTGAAAAGTTCATGTTCCCTACTTTACCTGGTATGTGGTCCTAGCATACAGCTGTAAATCAATGTGCCAGTGCTCAAGTAAGCACTCTAAGGAATAACGTAAAGGTGAATAAACCAAGCTTTTAAGTCCCAAATTTGATTTCAAAAAGTAGCACTGTTAATAAACTGAGACATACATTGCCCAAAGCAGAAACTGCCATACGGATTTTAGTGAAGGGTAGATCTTCTTGAAAATGGCAATGTAAGTGTGGAAAGTAATTGCCTGAGACCTGATACTTCAACTCATCTTCACTCAGGTTGTATCACATACACGGACACCATAATTTTTCTGTCTGATGATGATCATAAACGCACTCTAGCAAGTTTTTCCAATATTTAGCTATTATTTTGTTTTTGCTACAGTATGTTCCAAATCCAAATCCAATGTACTTTGATTTTACATATTCAAAAGTGTTATCAGTTCATCTTTAAATTTTCTACTAATTTATCTATCATAGTTTATGGACAATTAACAGTCATCATGTTTGCAACACAATTTACCTCTTTCTAATTTTAGCCATCTTTATTTACACTTGAACTGGTCACACTATAAGGAAAACTTAGGGTGAACTGCAGATGTAGGCGTCTATAATATAGTTACAAACATTCATGTATATCGCATCTTTTCTATTCTGTGACATGATCACTGATTTATATCTAACATATGATCTACTGTAACATCCCACATTATGATCTCTAGCTTCTCATTATACATCACTACTAAATTTTTCCCCTTAGAGCACAGCTGTCTTTACATTGAAATTTACTGATTTCAGCAGTTTTCTTTGTATCTTGATTGTTTTGAAGCTTAAATCTGTCCCCCAGTGGTACTCATTATGTAACTCAACCAGATTAAGCATATTAAGACAAACAAGGAATCAAAACCAGTCTGACCCTACTACCATAATCAGTTTCAAATAGCCTACCCTGGTGTAATCTGTACGTATGACAAACATATTCTCTAGATCAGCTGAACAGTATCTAATGCTAAAGAAATTCTTTGTCTCTTCTTGACAGACTGTTTGTGTTTTCCCAAACTGACAACAAGTACATAACTCTGAGTACTACTTTATTTCTTTTCCTGCATTTTTACTTTTGAATCTCCACAGTAATTTCCTTATTTCTTAACACTTACAAGACTGTCAAGTGAAATTACCACAAAATTCTGTACCAGTTATCTTAAATCAAACTAAATTCACAAGTAATTTAGGATGCTTTGAAAATAACATCTTATATTCCAAACTTTGACGCCTTTCCTTTTACATTTTGCTACTGACAATCCCATACTTGCCCTGAAATAATGGTTTTATACTACTACATTTTAATTAGAGATCAATTAATAATGTTGGATGCACTAGGCAGCTTCTCAGTATATTGCAATTTTATTTTTTTTTATTATGTGGCACAAATTGTTAGGTGTTTTTTGAACACAACTCTGAAGCAAAAGTGGAACTGAAAGCAATTGGAAAATGCTCTACAACTTTCAACTTATGGGGCCCACATTTTGATTAGCATTTTAATACCTTAACATTCATGCCAAGCAGTGCGTGTTTAAATAACTTGAAAGCATTTCATAATACCCGAAAAAAGTGTACATAGCGCTCTTTTCCTGATTTCTTCCTGACCCTTCTTTTCAAACATATCAAAAGGAAAACACTTGAACAGATAAAGAGAATTTTCAAATCTTGTTTCAACAGAAAAGGCTGACAATTTTGTACAATACATAAGGGAGTTAGGGCCTGGAAAAATGCCCCAAGATTTTGTCCTCAGGCAAAGATTCCCGTCGAGTTAGAACTGATCAATTTTCCCCCTTATTATGTCTCCTGTTACTAACAAAATACAGTGATTTATGCTCATATCAAGCTGATGGAATGACAGAAATACTGTGTAATGTTGCTAATCATACATAGTTAATGGAGGGTAATGGAGCACAAAATACGTTCATTACTGAAAAGGTGGAGAAAAGATGCTTTTATATTGTTAGCCTAGAAAATCCCAAATAACTGGAAGTATTTGTCTGCAGAGGGAAGGAAACATTATTAGGAATTTGGAACTACACAATGACTCCCTTAAAAATGCCCTTTCCTCTATAACTTCTCCTCTACCTGGCTTAAAGCTTTAGAAACAGTACTTTTTGTGAAGATTTTTACCATTCAACTCTAGGGCAAGACTTGAAAGTCTTGTTTACAGTGAAAACCTGTATGAAACATTCTTATTCTTGGTTTAGGGTTGTGCAGTGTACTGTGCTTAATATTGCCACTTATTCTAATTGTGATCAAATTAAAATATTAGTATTAAATCTAAGTTTCATTCAATATCAATCTCTGGAAAAGGCTTAACATTTCACTTTTTTTTTTCCCCTATTGTAAAGCAGTTTTATTCTTACATAGCATTTTATACTCATATCATTTATAATGAAAATAAATTTACTTCCTAACTCTATCAAACATAAAAGATTGGCTTCCTTTATGTATGTGTGAAGGGAGCAAAACATTTTTTTTTACTGGGCTATGGCTACATCATATCCATCCTTGCACTTTAACTCTGATGTCTGAGTATGAAGTATTTTTGACTTAGATTTTCTCTTAAGTCAGTGAAGTAATTTTCTGAGTATCTTTACGTATGGTTAAGAATGGTTAAGATTTAGGTTCTCTGACACTTCGAGTTTTTTGTCTTTGATGAACATAAACACAGTCTGTAATCAGTAAACTAACATGTTAGGATTCTATATTAACTTCTTAAACCAATTAATGTAAAAAGTCAACTGTCATTGAAGAAGAGATAATACATTGTGAATTGTAAACCTAGTTTTCTGGAGACAAACTTCCTTGTGTATAAAAATCTTTAGTTTTGTGATCACTTTATATTTGACCTTTACATGTCATTAAAATCAGAAATTTAAGAATTATGTGTATATTTCAACGCTTCAGACGAACCTAGGGTTTTTCTATATTGGTATCAATGTTTTCTTTTCTTACAGATTTCATCCACCTTGTTTTCCAGTGTAGCGTGCTAGTCATCTTCCATATTTTGATAGAAAGACTTCTGAATGACATAAAAATAAGTACTGAAAAATGCACCAGCTCTTTGCAGGGGCTTTGAAATATTAACAACAGAATATTTTGAGGCCTTTTTTGAGATAAAATTGATATTTGCAAAATAATAAAGCCAGAAGAGATTAAAACAGTTTAGAAAAAAAGCCATGCGAATAGTCTACAGCATTTTCCAGGCAAGTGACACATTATTTTCTAGTGTTACATTACTAAATAATACGTAAAATGTTTTCAGGTGATTGTTGTAAAACAACAGAGTACAAATGTATGTCTGGGATTTATGCCTGTCTGTTTTAAATCAATGTTAACTGAATTTCTAAAATTTCTTATTGTCTGTTTCATAATGTTCTGCTTGACACTGAGAATGAAAACCTGATTTTCTACAACAAACGGTAAAATAGTTCACAATTATTTAGTAGCATATTCTCAAAGAGCTCAAAAAAACATACGATCTAATATTCTTTTACAAATTCAGTGATTTCAAAATGCATAAGATCCATAATTCATAATATTCCAATTCTGGGCCTTTTAATTATTTTAGACTAAACTCTCCTAACTTTTCCTTTTTTCTGAAACACAAAGTGGAATATGAAAAAAAATCATAGAAAGATATTTAAGGACGGTATGATCTTGAGGTCCAAGGCCTACTGAACATTTCCTGGAGTTATTAACATTTTTAGCTATAAATGCTTGATCTTCAGCACCAAAATGAAGGGCTATGTTTCAAGGTCTTCTCAGGTTTTATGTCTTCCCAGAATTCATTCACATAATACAATAGGTTTTGTAAGACTTAATTCAATTAGAAATAGTGTCTGAAAAAATAGATGGTACAAGCATTCTACTTTTTATCAGGTAAAAGACAGGTAGAATATCTGAATTATTTCCTATTTTTCTGTATGCTCTAGTTCAGCAAATAGGAAAAATACATACTGAAAATGAAAACAATTAATAGGCACTTCAATTTTTTTTTAAAGATCTCTGAATTGCAGAAGTATTGTACAGAAAGCTATTTCAGTAAAAAACCTAGTTTCTTCCCAGTAGTAAAAGACCTAGCCATTAACAAGACCAACTCTGAGCTAAAAGGAACTAACCACAGGTGCATACAAGGAAGACCATTCTCAGAATTTCAGGGCTAAGCATCTGATTTAACTTGAGCTGAGTAATAATAATCCATGTTACGGTGCCTCTGTGTGTGTGTAATCTGTCTCTTTTGTGTATGCCTGTCAATTAATCTGCATGAACTGCCAGCCTTTATGGAACTTGCTACTTATCACTTGAGTGTGCAAGTTGATGTCCTCTTTTCATACAAAATTCTTTTTTTGCTGGATGTCAATCATATATTATCTGTAGCTTAATAAAGACAACATATGTAACATGCCAATCTTTTTTTTTTTTTTCCTTCCTTTTTCTTCCGGATTCAGGGAAACGCATACAATGTATTTGAAAAGAGTATTTCCTGCCATTAATAGTAACTACTATCTCACACTGCACATTAAAATGTATTAAGTATCTTCTACTTGCAAAAAAGCAAATTATTGTTTTGTCACAACAGGAGATGAGCAAGCATTAGAAAATTTCAGTTATAATCAGTTACAATTAAACATAAGCAACCACTTCCTCCAGGAATCTCTTGTTACACATTGCATCTTTACTGAAGTAAGGATGGTAACTGAAAGCACCTTTTGAGAGTTTTGGAAGTAATGCATCAAGTCATGCAAGTATCACGCTTTGAAGAATATACAGTTCGCAAATCACTGTAATAGAAATGAGAATATGTAAAAAAAAACAAAGCAAACATTAAATTTATTTGTAACTTCTGTTACTGGACTGGTAATTCCGTGAGGTTATTCCTCCCCAGAGGCTGGACTTCTCATTTCTCCTTGTTGAGAATCGTAAGTTTCCTCTCTATTTATGCAGCCTGCCAACGTCCCCTGAGAGGCTGGGGATGCTTGTGATTCATTTCACCAAAACCAATAAGCATTATAACCTCCAACATCTGATCCTTAGATCAAAGAGGAGAATAAACAGTTAAAAGATGTATCTGCGATACAGAATGTGAATGCGAATATGGAGAACAGTAAGTAAAAAGTAGGAAGTGAAAAAAAATGTCTAGCAAATGATTAGGAGGCAATGGAAAAGACATACTTCAGATGTTCTTTCCTAAAATATCAGTGTCAAAGGGAATAGACAGAACATGAAAGAAAGCGGACTTTAATGTTTATTTTCCTTTTTCTATGCACTATTTGGTTGTTACATACATGAAGCTGTGTTTTGAAAAATGTCAGTTTTATACCTAGTGGTAACGTATTTTTGGAGCAATTAGTATGACTGGAGAGAAATTATTCACTATCTGAAAAAAAACTGATCAAATTCAACCTAGGTGAAGGTTGGGAGGAACTTCTCTGCTTTAATGACTTAATTGATTAATTCATGTTAATTCAGATGTCCTATTTTCAGGTTATTTTAAGCACCTAATGTCAGTAGCTCTGACTGCGATTTAGTATAGTTGTTGGGAGCTACATTAAAAAGAATATGCTTGCCCAGTTCTGCCATGCCATCAAGTGATTTTATTACACCTGTTGATAGGGGCTGGCCACTAAAACCTCTAGTTTGGGAAGTATTTGTTTTTAAATATCTGGTATCTGCACACAGAATTTGTTTATCTGAAGAGCTAGAAGGAAAAAGATGACCCTGTAAAAGTCAATGGTGCCTGATTTCGGTTGATAAGGTATATTACCAGGTCTCTCTGACCTACTGTTCAGAGCCAGGATTTGAATCAGAGTTCCTGGTGTTGCAGATAGAGCTCAGTGGTCTATAATCAAGCAATTTGGATATAATGTGTATATTTTTCTCCCTTGTATTTAATTAATTAAGGAATTCAATTTGATGATTGGAATTCATACATTCTTGTTTACTGTCTCAGATTTAGGTGTGTAAATCTATCTTTTCACTCTAGGCTCCTCTTTAGTCAGAAGAGCATAATAGGCTCTTGAAAGGTATTTGTTAAAAATGGACCTGACTCTGATGACATTGTTACATGTTGAGAGCCCAGTTTCATTCTCATGTGTGTGATAACAGATTACAAAATTTGCAGATGCTTCCTGAAACAGAATTTTGCTTTTATAAATCATTTTATGACTGGACCACTGCACAGTGCAGAGTACTGGCAAAGTTTGATTTCTGAATTTATGTGTTTAGATTACTTTATTAAATTATTAGCATCTTGATTTTATATTTTAATGTACGTATTACCAATCTGTTACTCTATAGTGATGATTACAATTATGCAATAATTATTCAATCAGTATAACATTATACAGAATTAATAATTTGCTTTGAGTATTAGACAGAAAGAGATATTAATTCCTTTACAATTATGCAGTACGTGTTATTTCAGTCTTAGCCTGAATGCACATAATCCTTTTTCTATTGGAAGATGCACTTAATGCATTTGAGAACAATACACCAACGCTTTAGCTGTTGCTGAGCCATGTTATCATGACTCAAGGACTTTTCAGTCTCATGCTTGCTCCTGAGGAGGGGCACAAGAGGCCGGGAGGAAGCAGTCAGGACACCTGATCCAAACTAGCCAAAGCGGTATTCCATACCACAGCACAATAAATGTGATAGAGATGGATTGAAGGAACTGCAGTAGTTGAAAAAATATCTTCTGAACAGTGTAAAAAGTTCCTGCATGCCTGTGTTTGGTTTTGCCACTTTCATAGAGGCACTCCAGGGCACAGTAATAACCTAAGCAGAAACATTCCTCCTTTGGCTGATTTCCTATGGAAACTCTGCTGCCAGCAATAGATACACATTTAGCTGTTAAAAGTCTAATGCCAGATAAATCAAGCGTAAAATGAAAACAGGAATTTAGTAATTCTCAACCAGTCGAACTAACGGTTGAAGTCAATGGATGGTGGGTATATCATAACTACTGGTTAAGTTAATATGGTGGGTATATCATAAAAATCATAATGAATTCAATAGTGCTTCCTGTTCAAAGGAAAAACATAAAATCACAGCAAACCATGCGTATCTGAAAAGACTAAAGAAGCAGCTATGGTGAAGTAAAGTACAGCAAAATATTTACAGAAAGATTAAACTCTTCTACCATCAGGTTTTGTTTCTATAGGGTTAGCACAGGCAAGGTGGCTGAGATAATCTGAAAATAACCCCAAAACCAAATAACACAAAAAAAAAGGCAAAGAAAAATGCAATATAAAATATTCCAAATATAGCATACTGTGCTTTGATGAATTAAATTAATATGAAAAGCTGAAGTTAAAACCTAACAAAAACTTGTTCGTTGCGTAGTTAAGTGGACATCCATATATTCACACTTGACAATAAAAAAATTTTATAGTGTTTATGGTGATGAAAGTTTGAAGGAATGCTTTTGACAGGTCTAGCTGATTGGAAATTATTTAGACTAGCAAAGCAGCAGTGGAAGTGATTTGGTTTTGATACAGAAGTATAACAAGTAATAAAGATCCTGTGATGCGTGAATATGTCATACTATTACATGATAACGATTTTGGGACTAGGCTGTTTTAACACTGAACTAAGAAATTAGGAAAATTACTGTAGCAATAAAGGAAGTAGATGAAGTATATTTTAAGTCTTTGTGACTCTGATAACAGTAGAAATACAAAAGTGATCTGAATGTAAAGAAATTTTGATTTAGCTAAACAAAGCCAATGAACTAATTTCAACAGTATTTTGATCGATTCCTAGAAGAATATTCAAGGGACTCTGAAACTCAGGTTTAATTTTTTTCCTTCTTAGCAAAGAAAACCTTCTAAAATTATATTGAGAAAATCAAGTGGTTTTTTTCATTCCCTGTCTCTGCATTTAGTAAACTGACTATGCAATTGAGAGATGTTTTGAGCATAAGCTTCTATAAAAGCTAAACTGTTTCTTAGTTGAATTAACAAAAAAGTTACTACAACCAAATTCTGTTCTGAAGTTTACAGTATTATGCAAAATAAAATAGTAACCATATATTTAAACAAATTCATATATTACATTTTGGTCTAAATTTTTAAGCCTCAGTCTCTGTTCACTCCAAGAGAGCGCTGTTTTAATGGCAGTTTTACGTTGGAAACTAGTAGTTTCAAATAGGTAAAAAAAAATAATGTTATTGGACAGCTGACTGGTGGATAATATGAAGTGGGGAGAGCCTTTTTTCCCCTTCAGGCATGTACATAAAAATCTCATGGACCTTTGAAGACTCAGAAGTAAGAATAACGCATTTCTGAAAAACAGTGGGAGTTTTTAATCTGACATAGTCATTTTAATGAAAACCCTGTAAGTAATGGGGCTGTCAGCTACATATTTGATGTCTAATGGTTTTACTTTCTAATGAAGAAAACCACCACCAAAACAAAAAAAAGAATAAAAAAAAACCCAAAACAAAACAGAAAATTTAAATAGAAGGGAAAAAAAGAAGCTGTCTTAGGTTTACTCAGTGTATTTAAATTGCACATAAAAGAAAGAAAAAGATGTAGAAAGCAAACAAAAGATCAAAAACCCCAAACAAACAAAAACTACAAAGACACACCCCGAAACCTATTATAACAGAGAAAAAGAGATGAGTAAATTTTATTCGTAGGCTTTCCACTTGAAAGATTAATAGTTCAGAGGGTATTGATCAGAGACGTAAAGATCCTTGCATGGTATATGCTTGTCAGAAGCTCGGAGATGAGGCTTTAAGTTCATTTTATAACTTAAAAATAGAATTAATATCTTGCAAATAATTCTAGTTGAAACAGCCACAACAAATCTTTCGAAGATAGTATTAATGGGCTGTCTCTTAATACTGAAGGCTAAAAGATTGAGCTGAGGCGTTTTGGACATGCTGTGATTTGGAGATACCTGCACTCAGCAACTGTAACAGAGAGAATTCCAATCATCTATTCTTGCAAGTAAGATGAAAAATACATAAATAAAATTTACAAAAAATAGTAAGAGGTATAGTAGCCTTCATGAAACCTGGAACTTGAGGAAAGGTACTTGTAGTAGAGAATCAAACACTGTTTCTTATACTACTTTGTCACATTATCCAGTAAAAAAATTTGGCACCAGACCTGTGAGTTTTTAAGGTCTTTTCATCTGTCAGATCTACTCTGACAGTAATTTACGCAAAAAATGTTCTAACTGTATTTCACTGCAGTCAAAAGCAGAGCTTTGTCTTGTGCTGATTATATGCTATTTAATAATACATTTCTATTTGTTTAATTCTGAAAGAACTGAGTTACAATAAAAGTGAAGTAAGTCTGTTGTACAGAACAACTTGGATGCTAATCAGCCATTTCAGATCACATCTCACCTTTCCAAAACACTGAAATGCAGTGAGTTCTTTCTTTCATCTTATCTAAAACTGCTTGTGCTATCTGCTGGTACCGTAGGTTTTTCCCTTTTACACCTTTTTGAATCTCATATGCTAGGATGTCCAATGTGTTGTATTTCTGGAATGATACGTGTTTTACCAGGAACTTAGAGAAACATATTAATTTAACTTTATTTACTTATTACAAAATTTCAGATTTTGGTGTTTTTTTATAAACTTCTTAGACTTATTTTTCCTTGGACAAACGTAAGAGTGAGTCATGCTGGCATTTTATCCCCAGTTGATGTAACTGCTATCTGTTTGATGATGTGTGCTGTCATAAATAAAAGACCCTTGCAAAGCAAAGAACAAGAAGGCTTTTGTTGTTGTTCTAACAGTCTTGCTTCTCTTTACTAGGCATTTGCTGACACCACCATTGAACTCTTGCCTACGAATGACAGCTGTACCATGTCTTTCCAGAATCAAATACATGTCCAGATTTAACTTCAACTCCTTCATAAACTGTTTAGCTGTGCTGCTGAATTGCTCAAAATTTCTGGTGCTACCCATGGCTCACCAGTTACACCTCTCAAATTGCCACGTACTAGCAGAAAGATTCTTATTTTCATATACTTAGATTAATTTCAAATTGGAGGGTTGTTTTTTTTTTTTTATGATTACTGCATCTATGCTGTACTGAAATACAGAAAGCTAGTTTAAGTTCCCTCAGCTGCCTAAACCCAAAAATTCGAAGCTCCAATCATGCTGGTTATTGCACAGTAATATAATTACCTCTACACAGGTAGAGCAAGATGCCTGGTCTCCAAACACCAAACCAGAAAAGGTAAATGAGCATATATTATATATATATATATATGTATATATTTCTTTTACATTGCTAGTACAGCTTTGAAGAGTATTATAATGATACAGAGAAAATATTTCAATTATGATTTATCTTCAGATGTTGTGAAGTACAAGAAAATATTTGATAGATTTTAAACTAAGAAGAAATCCTTAAGATTTCTCTAAGAGTCTTGATCAATCATGCTCTGGAGATACACATTTCTCTCTATTGACAAAAAGAACTCTAGCCTAATTCTGATTTAAAGTCCCACTTACTGATACATGAAGAGCTGAATCCAACCTCTCACTTTCATCTTTTTTGTTTGTACACATGCATTTAGGCTTGCTCACATGTACACCTTGTCAGGCACACAGAGAAAAAAAAAAAAAAAAAAAACAAATAAAAGAAGAAATTAAAGACATTTGAAGGGTATCTTCAAGAACTAATACACAGCTGATTCAAAATATCACTGTCTTGGATCTTGAGGACTTTTATTTCTTGCAGCTTCTACTTCCAAGCATGTATAAACATGCTGCATCCTGACACGTTCTCAGAGTAGATGCATAATTCCTTTGCCTTTGTTCCAAATCATCCAAACGCTTGTGCAACCCCATTAGTGTGTCACAGAGCCCATGCTAGTATGTTTTATTTCTTAGCACTTGAATGTGGGTTTTTTTCCCTTTAGGTACAACGTTCAGAACAAAGGCTGTAAACTGACATCCTTGAAGAGCTGAGATGAAATCCTGATGTCATTTGAACCGCTGTTGACTTTGTTACGGTCTAGATTTCTCTCGCGCACTTTTAATTACTTAGAATAATTTATACTTGAGACAAATACTGAAATTATTGCTGAGGTGTGGAAATTAAGGAAATTGCAGCACTCAAAATTTTGGTTTTTTGTAAAACATGTTAAAGTAAGAAATATCATTATGCAAATTCAAACTCAATCATTATTCCTAACATACTGTTCAAATTGTAATACCATACGGCAAAGAGAAATATCAAAGAAAACCAGGAATTAAACTGTTAAAGCACCACACACTCAAATAAAAATTAAAAATAAGAGAGAGAAGCAGAATTATAAATAGAAGATACAAAGATTTTCACCATTGAATTCTATGTAAGACTTGAACAGCAAACTTTCTGCTAGACAAAATTATATATAACCTATGTAATTATAGTTTGCATAAAACTCTGTATGATTACACCTGAGTGTTTTAAGGGATGAGTGTTTGTCAGATTTCTGGAAAAAAACCCCAACTATGACAACTGATTTTTCCTTTGACCTTTTCAGAATGACACATTGAATATAAACACTAAAATATTAGTAGTAATAGATCTTGGTGTAAAAAGTTGTATTAGAAATGTAACACTTTATTAATAATAGACCAGCTGGAATTCAGCAAGATTAACAAAAAAAAAAAAAAAAAAATCAAATAATACATGTTGGGTTTAATTAACACATGTTAATGTGTAAGGGCTTTGTTTTTGTTTGTGGGAGTTCTGTTGTTTTTTTTGGGGGGGAGAAGGGGTTGTTTTCTCATAACTGACTGAATAAATACAGCATTTAAATATGGTAATTTACTAGTGAATGGGTGCCACAAATCACTAAGCCTGCTTGCATCCAAACATTAAATGTCTGAGAAGTCATTGAAATCAGAATCCAACTGGGGTGCCTTGATACCCATTGATTTTAATTATTCTGGCTTTTCAGAGTAATTTTTTACTGGATTTAGGGAAAGATGCACACACATGTGGATCCTGGTGCTCATTCGGGTAGAAAGGTTTGGGAACAGCACTGAAGTGCACATGCAAAACTTAAGAAGGAAACTGAATGGAAGGGGAACCGAAAGAGAAGGGGATTATGCAGTAATGAGTTAACACAGCCAAATTGTCAAAATTATTTGCATTTTGTCGGTGATCAGGTTTACTGTGAGGAAGAGTGAGGAAAAGGGGAGCTTTGGGTTCTCAGTGATGACCTCTATAGTCTGTAGATGACACTGGATTCTGAACAGTATCTATGTATGTGTGTGTATAACTTTCTTTCCTAATAATATCATAGAATCACAGAATCGTTAGAGTTGGAAAGGACCTTAACATCATCTAGTTCCAACCCCTCTGCCATAAGCACGGACACCTCACACTAAACCATGCCACCCAGGGCCTCGTCCAACCTGGCCTTGAACACTGCCAGGGATGGAGCACTCACAACTTCCTTGGGCAACCCATTCCAGTGCCTCAC
>JBCJKH010043684.1:0-12911 GCA_039877255.1 Loriculus beryllinus
AGAAATGGTGATAAATGAGAGCACATGTAGACTTGAAAGGAAGGGTTAGGATCAGCTACTTAATAACCAATTAACAAAATTAGTGTAATGAAGCTTAACAGAAGTTTAAAAGGCAAGATTTCCCTTCTGCCGAGTTCCACGTGAGAGGAAGCTTTGGAGAGTTTGCATATTACTTCAGTCATAGTGTGTCAGGACAAAAAGATCAGATTTTAGCACCTCTTCTGCACAGGTCTTGAGGGAAAGCACAGGGCTTTAAAAGTCTAACACTATCTATTAAATACTTCTTTGGCTTTCATAAACTTTGTCTTAGCCAGCATATGGTATTATTATTCTGTAAATCCTGTATCAAACAAAATATTCCCACTTACATAGAGAAGGTGAGAGGATTTGTCCCCACTCAGAACTAGATGTTTGGTTGAGCTGAAGAACTGAACAGAAATCTCTTGAGTTCTGGTTCAGTATTCCTTTAGCAAATATTTCCAGCAAGCTAGGTTTGGGACTCCTTGTTTGAATGCTGTTCTAGTATCCTATAGGCAGTTTTTGCCCATATAACATGAGCAATATTAGCCCTGTTCATTACCTACTGATTAGAGATAAAAAAAACTCCGTGAGTCCAGGTCTGATTTTAGCTATAATCTTATAAATCTAGTGGAACAACAAAGCTGATAACTTTTTCTCAGATTCTCTGGGGGAATCCAGAGTGAACACCTGCCAGCCATTCCGAATCCAAATCATGAACAAATGACCACATACTAACAAGTCAATGCAAGACTACATACAGTGACACAAGGTACTGACAGAAATGCTGAAGAAAAACAAGAGAAATACTTGCTTTCCCTATTTAGGGGAAAGCATAGAGCAGAATCCTCTTTAAGTTTTATTCTGGTAGATGATCTGGAGTTGGCCTTATGTATGTTGACATGCTGAGAATCTGGGTAGGTGTTCCCCTGTACTCAGTAACTGGGACTGGATGTTACAAACCACAACAACCATAGAAATCCTCACCATTTGAAAATGGAATTTTTCAGTGTTTCTGTTTCTGTTGCTGTGTTATGTTCTCAGTACCAGTCCTGACTGCTTTTATCTATGCCAATGGTTGGACAAGTCTTGCAAATGCATGAAAAAAATTTTCACGAGAAAAGCCAGGGACTGGCAGAGGAAGGTCCTAGGAAAGGTGAACTTTCAGGCTTTGCAGCATGTATACATGATGAGATGGTGCAGTTAGCTGTGCTATCAGCAGCTCTGGACTAAAAGATTGTGAAGTTTTTATGATATGCAGCACCAACAACAAGTTGTATAAGTTAAGTCCTTGTACAAATTCACAACTTAGAATGACTGAAACCTACAGTTGTTCCTGAAACTAAACATAAATATTAATGGTGAAGCCTGGGAATATGTCCAGGCCTCTACAATACTTTCTGTATTTACATTCTTCCTCTGCACAGAGTTTCGCTTTATAAGTGGATGAACAGGTGTTAAGATGAACCAATAAAAAGGTTACAGAACATTAGTTGCTGCTTTGAAATGTTACCTTTAGGGAAAGTAAATTGAGATATAAAGAAAGCAAGCAGTGAGTTTGCTCCTGAGGCAACAAATAAGACTCGCTTTGAGGAGTTTCAGCACGAGGTGACCCAGCATTTTACTGCTGCTGAGGGAGGCAGAAAGTAAGGTACACAGCCAAAGGCTGGCCTCTATCACAAGTGTCCACCTCTGAAGCCAGGGAGGTACTTAGAGTGGATACCATTTTCTTAACAAGTTCTTCTGAAGTGGGTAGTTCAGAGCTATTACACCAGGTCTTCATCAGAGTATTCCTTAATTAGCAGAATCTGCAGGTGCCTAGCTAAACAGGTGCTATAGCTGGTTTGTACAGTTTTTCTGGAGGCCTGTGATACTCTTTGTGTGGTAAACTTTTGTCCATCTGGGTGTTTCAGTGTCACTTACCTGAGTAAACTCCTAGGATGCTTGTGTGCACCTCTGTCTCACGTGGGGTTGCAATTGCAACCTCGAAGTTTACATGGCAAGTGAGCAAAGTCTGGATAGAGACAAGGAAATAAATCTTTTTCTCTGCTCAAGTCAGGAATAATACTGCTATCATATTCAGTGGTACTCAAAAAAGACTTTACCCAGGATATGTAACTCTGACTCTTCTGATCACAGGGCTCTCTTGAGCTTAGCTGTATGGCATGACCCATTCAGAATCAAAGTGCTACTGTTATGGGCATCAAATATTGTGATGAATTCCTGAGGTATATGCCAAGGTAATTCTCTGAATTCCCTTGTTAGTTTTTGGTCCTATTCAGTGGGGTTTTTTATTCCAGTTCTGGGATTTGACATTTTATATTAATAAATAGTGTTTGTGAGACAGTGGGCATTAATATCACAGCAGGCAGGAGCTTTACTGACCCTGACATTCGATGAAGACCTCATCTACCTACATAAATCAGCTTGGTTACTGGAAGACTTTTGTGATGTGTTTATTTCTGAACAATAACACAAGCCAAACAGATGCATCAGTAGAGTGAAAGAAAGAAAACATATCAACAGGAGCCTGAACAGAAACCAAATACTGATGAGAATGAAACCTTATCTCAGGATGCAGGAATTGGCATTCCCTGCTGCCAGCAGCTTTCACAAACCAAAGAAGAGAGAGAAATGGCTTATAAAAATTAGAAAGAAGTTGGGAGAACCCCTTAGATAACTATCCACCTACATGTAGTTGTCACTGAAAAACAAACAGCAGGAATAAAATCCAATAAATGCTTATTCTTCAGTATGGCCAAATGTCAGCCATGGGGCTCCAGTGAAATGAATGTGCTCCGTCTTGTGTAAATATATATATTATTAGCTTGAAGCTGCACTATCAAAGACAACCAGCCGAACAACAGAACAGCAAAACAAAGAAGCTCTGAGGCCTTCCACTGCCTACAGCAATATGAAGTTGAAGATGAATACTCTGCTCGTTTCCATTCTGAGCTAAACTCCATCTTCAGTGGTATCAATATCATCAGTGTCATTACTGCAACTGCTGCATGAGTTTGATGCAATAACTATTAATTAGACCATTTTGCTCTCCTTCAGCAACAGCCCTACTGCTTCAGTTCCTAATGGAGTTTATCTTATTGTATTTTGATTTTGCTCAGAGCAGTCTTTCTGAATTCCAAGTTACTGTAAGGTAATTGAAAGTACAGCAAAGGTTATAGAATACCCTTCATACTTTACCAGCTCATCTGCTTCACAACATTACACATAAACAGCCAACTCAATAATGAAGAATGCTGACATAAAAAATAACACCCTACAATCACACACTCCAACTCTTTTCACTCTTCTCTTGATGGTGAGCAAGGGGAACAAAATTGGGAATGGCAGATCAAAATGAGAGAGCACAAACCAATTAAAACTCTTCCCTTTCAGAGGCAAGAACTATTCATCCTTAAAACATCATCAGCTATTCTATTTGTCTTACACCAGGATGGTTGTCCTGTATACCTCAGATATTTTTGGATAAGTCTACATCTATTAGTTTCTTTGGTCAGTCTATAGGTATATTTAGCACATTACCTAACTTGCTGGTTTAAGTCTTTCCATTGGTACAAAAAACTGCAGTAAGTTAATTTGCATTGTAGAAGTGTAAGGTTGCTGTGTCATCACTGCACAGGGACTAATGCACATCTGCTTGTGCTGACATTGCTGTGGCTCCTGCCTCCTTTAGTCATTGAGTAGAGATAGGATAACTAATACACATCTTGTTTTATCTAGCTCTGTCTCATCTGTTTTCACAGCCCCATCACAAACAGAGCTAAGCTGCTCTGCTTCTGCAAAAATGAAAAAAGAAAAACTCTGGGTATCTTCTGAAAACATAGCTCCTTCATTTTGCTGCAGGAACCAGCCATGAAAAGGTTGTAAAGATTTCCTGATAGTCCCACCAATGTTCAGCTCCCTTTTCCTAATCTGTGGGTATGACACTTGTCCACTAATTCATGAATGTGGAAACTGATGGACAATAGGTTTTGTAGATCATTGCTATTGTAATCTTTGCTGTTACTATGGGGGAGTTCGTACTTACTCATTCAAATTATCTGAAGTTTAAGAGCTAACCTATCAAGCAAGGAAGTTTTAATATATATTCTCATGTGTATACAGATGTGTATACACACATACTATAGTATATATGTTAGAATCAGCTGTTCTGGCTCAATTTTCTGCATCTGGATTTTGATTTTGAAGGAAAGCACATTCTGGACAGATTTCATTTCAGAAATTATTGAGATATGTGGGGTTTTGTGGTGGTGGGCTTAGGGGGTTTTGGGGGCTTATTTTTGCTTTATTTTATTCTTAACAGAAAAGAAACTTAGATGGAACCTAAGTTTTTGGAACTACAAAATTCTATGCCTCATATTTGGTACCAGTACCTGCTTTTCAGGTTTATAACCAGTAAGTCAACATATAACTAGACAGCATGCATCTGATCCAGCAGCTTCTATGAAAGCAAAACCCCCATTGACTCCTGCTGACTTAAGGGAACCTTCTTATTGCTAGTGATGGTGAGTTTGAGTTCCTACAAGTGTGAAGCTTTAGGCTTAAAAATATCCATGAACAGAACTACTGATAATCAGTGTTGCTAAAATGTCAGAGAAGTAACCCAAAAGTGTCATGATGCAGCTTCCTTATCAGTAGTTATCCCTGAAATGGAAGAGAACTACAGGGGCTTTTATAGTCTTTTTATAACACCATTATGGCCTCATTCCTTTAGAACACTTGATACTCTTGGCTCTCAGGATTGGAACGTGAATGAAGTGACCACATAGGATACTTGGCAGTATCACACACTTGCAGTCCTCAAATCTTTGATTCTGAGGTCCAGTGCATGTTTTGACTGAGTGATTTGTGAGGTTGATATTAGGAAGGAGGCTTAAGGATTTAGCCCTATATGTCTCTTTGGTTTGGACTCACAGGTATTTAAAACTCAATTATTGTTTTAGTAAAGCTGTGTAAGAATTTGCTGAAAACTTTGTCTCCCTTGATTCTTAATGTCAACAGGATATTCCTTATGATAAATATTAATAATTTGCAAGGACATGGATGAATGCATTTTTATAATTATCAGAAAACAGACATACTGGTTTAGTGTTTAAAATTAATTATAGTAGGGAAACTAGCATTCCATAAGGGAATTACATTAACTCATCGGAGTGAGTTCATTTTGCCTTTCAATTTACATTTGTTAAACTTTATTTACTGATTTTGTATTTAACTTCTAAACAGTGAAATCTCAGTTTTTGTAATGAAAGGGCTTTATTCCTTAATGTTTGGTTTCATGTGTATTTAATTTACATCACCCTACATTTAAACCTGTTAACGAGTCCACAAATACAAATAAGAGGAGAATAAGAGTAATGAATTTTCAGAAAGGTCCTTCATTTGCAACATTGTTTATGGTATGAGACTGGAAAATTAGTGTTTAGGCTTTTAGATTGGTTTTTCCTCCATAGAGACCTCAATTTACCGTGTTACTGAAAGGCAGGGGATGTCAAGAACTAGTGGCAGTTAGACGTTGCTGATTTCAGGGCGAACCAAATGTCGC
This sequence comes from Loriculus beryllinus, assembly GCA_039877255.1. Taxonomy (NCBI): domain Eukaryota; kingdom Metazoa; phylum Chordata; class Aves; order Psittaciformes; family Psittacidae; genus Loriculus; species Loriculus beryllinus. The sequence goes on from JBCJKH010043684.1 coordinate 5,585, forward strand.
ACCACCTTCTCTGTTTCAACTGTGTTCTACCATAAAGATCACATTTCATCCAAGAAATGTATTTCCTTGGCCATGCAATCTTTTTCATAGAAGGAATGATGATCTGATTACACCTAATTACAAAAGCCTGTGATAAATTAGAACCAGCTGCTTAGTTAGTTTCATCAGGTACCTCTCAGCATTTCACCTGCACTTTGCTGATTTCTCTGTTGCCATAGGGACTAATTCTAGCTTCCCAAATATGTAGCATTGGGAGTGGTGTGGAGGTTACAGGTTAGAGCTCTACATGAGCTGGTAGTGGAAGGATCTTTGCCAACATCTATCTGCAAGATGCTCATCTGGTGCGTGAGAGAACAGAAAGAGAAACTACGAATGGGAGAGGCTTAAGTGAGGGTTGATGTGTACCAGAGAGCACCGCTGTGGGACCGTGTTCTCTCAGAGTTATTAAAGTGAGCATAATGCTGGATAGCAGTACAGGAAGAATCTTAAAATATCATAGAAGAGGGTCTGACATTTAACATGGGGGAAGCAGGAAGCCAGAAAAATGAGGAATCCTCATCTACTGAATATCTGGGAAGTTGTTTAGGAACAGTAACTCCCTGCAGAATCTGTTTTAGAGTCTCAAAAGTGTTACTAATGTATAATAAAATGGGGTACCATTTAAAGGGGAGTTCTGCAAATGCAAGCCCTCAGCTCTAACACATTCTATTTTAGAGTTGCTACCCAATCTCCCTAGTCTTTTAAAGATTGGTTTGCATCCATTACCAGAAATAGCACCAACGGTGGGCACCCTTGACTAGTCTCCCTCAAAAGTCAAAATTGAGATAGTATTGTGACATTAGTATGCATCCTTGCTCAGAACAGTGTAACTGATGCAATACATTTGCAGCAAATTTTAAAATTTCCATCATAGTAAAGAGAAACTGCCATTCAATCCAGTGAAATGCTTTCTCAGCGTCAAAAGATGCTATTACCACAAGACTGGCATCATTTTTCATCTTAAAGAGGATATTAAATAAGCACAGCAAATTCGTGCAGGTGAACCTACTGTACTAAACATAAAATAAAACCACGCATTGTTCAGGATGAATTATTTTAATGCTTATACTTTGAATCAGTTGGCCAATAACTTTGCCAATTTGTTAATACCTGCATTTAGGAGTAAAATAGATCTATGTAACTGGTATTCATTCCTATATGGTTTAGTCTGTTTCAGTGTTGCCACAGTCAGCACCCTGGAGTTGCAGAATATCTGCTGGTCAGCGCCTGGTTTGCATAATCTAGTGTTACAAAGATGCAAAACCAGCCAACATCAGCTTGCAGAAAGATGTTCCCTTTTTGAAATGTGAAGGCTAACCTTGTCTAATGATGACAAGATTTATGAACAATTCAATAGCAATAGACTAGAAATGTGAAAGGTCAGCCCGCGTGTAAACAAAGACTAAGCAGCTTTGGGTGAGATGAAAGATAAGATGAAGATCCAGCTTAGATCCAGAGCTGTATTTTCAAGATAGCACAGCATGCTAAGAAGTAACATCCCTATATAGAAATATTTAGGGCTGAATTTAGGAATATGCTTTAATCACCCAGATTTGAATACAGTCTCCCTCTTAATGGGTCTCAAGCTCCAAGCAGCATAAGGCAGAGATGTTATTTCTCTTTATACCACTTCTCTATTCAGACATAGAAATGGTATTTCCCTTAAATGCAGTATGGTCAGAGAGCAGCCATTGCATACTGTGTTTTCTCTGTGTACTATCTTCTACTTCTTTTGCTAAATCCTAATTAGCTGGCTTGAAATGTCAGCAGCCCAGGGCAGCCTTTGGGCCCAAAAGCTATCTTCTCTGTTTGTGTGAGTGAAATTGCTCAGATCAGACTTAATACATTTCTTAATATCTCTTTTGACTTCCTGACTGCCTGTGGTGATGTCTAAGACCTTGTTTATTCCTGACATACTCCTCGAAGTTCTTCTCACACTGCACTGTATCCATATTTACTGCATATATTCTTTCTGTCGCACTAATTTCTTCCCCTTTCTCTTTCACCCTCAAATATGTAAAGCTGGGAATAGGGCAGTCTTTCTTCTGTATGTTAGTTAATAATGCCGAGACTGTGAAACTTAAAGTACTGTGCTGCATTTCTAATTAATAAAAAAAGACATGCTGTAATAATATATCTACAGATAAGTAGCTGTGCTAGCAATCACCCCATGCTCTGTTGAAAAGTGACTTGCCAAGCAGATCCACCATTAGCCAGTTATATTATGGAGCTCTGCCTGGATTGGATAAGTACGTGGAGGAGTGGAAAAACGAGTAGCCAGAAGGGACCTACTCCAGATATTCAGTCACTGGATAAAGGACAGTTTTAAAAAAAACCAACAAAACCCAAACAACAACAACAACAACAAAAACCAAAACAAAACAACAAATAACAACAGAATGAAAATAAGAATAAGTGCAGGTGTATCTACTTGAAGATGAGGGTGGGGGGATTTGAGAAATGTTAGTTGAAGATGTAATGTATTGGGAAAATCAGTACAGGGTAATTCGAAAGTATTGCAGAGATCAGAGCCTCCTGGACATTTCTGGCTCAGCTCTGCATTAGTTTCTTGTAGGTCCTTGTACCTTGCTGGCTGGAGAGATGGCGCAAAGCAGAAATGGCTGAGCAAAGTCCCTACAGAAGATGAGAAAAGGAAACTTAAAACCAGAGCTGGACCATATGTCTAGCACATATGCTAATAAATGCCAGTCCAGTTTCTCATTAAATGAACCTGTGCATAGTCCATCTTTACCTTTTGGGAAGAGTGAAGGAAAGACTTGTTTTTCCAGTGGCCCATTAGTCTCCATTGTGTCTCATCAGCTTTTGATAACTGCCGATGAGAGACTGAGATTCTGTAAGTTACAGTAGCTAGAAATGTGCAGAATAAGAGCCAAATAATGTTTCAAGACAGCATTTGTATGAGGTCACTTTCTGCCCAATTCTGTTTGAGACTTTTTTAAGTACAAGCTGAGAAGGGAGACATTGCTATCACAGCAGTCCTCAAGTGATGCTGAGAAGTAAGAACACTTGCTTTTGAGGAGTCAAGAAGGTTCAGATTTCCAAAAGAGGCTTCTAATTTTCAGTGCCTAACTTCAGGCTTCGTGAGCTTCAGTACCCAAGATACTAAATATTCATAGCTATGAATATTTAGCTGGATTTGAGTGTCCTTACCTTCATTATAGAACTATTTTCTGTAAATAGGGATGAGGTCACATGGATTTTGTGAGGACTATGTAGTTTGTAGACAATGCTTGAAGATGAATAGCGCTTAAGATAAATTTTTTTTAGGATCTTAAAGAAATAGACCAAATCAGTAGTTTTGTTGATTAAAATGATTGAGCCAGCTACACAAACAAAACTGGCAGATAACTGCTTCTTTCCTCACTTAGGAAGAAAGTCCAGTATTGTACATACTTTCTCACCAGTAGGATATCAAATTGTGTACAAAAAACATCTCCCAAATCAGTGACTGAACAGCTATTGCATTATTTTATGCTAATGCATCACGCCTGTTGTTTTCACTTCTCTGGTAAGCTTTTGTTGTGCATTACTATTTGGAAGTTCTTGAACCACAACCCACAGTGATTCAAACCTAGCAGACTGCTAGCGAGTTGGAGCTGATGTGCATATGGACCCAAGCTCCTGTGCACAGGCTCCAAGCTGGGTGTTATGAGCCCGCTTTATCCTAGAAGGCTTTAGTCACAGTAATATGCTCCTGTGCCCAAGTTAATGTGCCAGTACAGGCATGCTTTTGGATTCCAACCTCCACAGACTGATATTGCTTAGAAACAGAGAAACTCTCATTTATCAATGGACAGAAAGTGAACCCGGCAAAATGGAGTAACCAATGTTGGAGAGTGATTTGGGATTATGACAGAGATGAAGCAGTAGGACACTGAGCAGAGGAAACTCTTACAATGAGCAAGAACAGCTTGTGTCACGTTACCACCTGTTCCTTTGACATCTGAATTTATGGTCTAAACCATAAATGGCCTAAGGCCTCATTTATTTGAACTCGGGACAGCAACAGCACATGCCCAACAGAGCTTAGCTTCACCTTTGAAGTACTGATCACAAGAAAAACTGAACAAACCTTACAGAATTTGGAGGCTTTTGGTATCAGATGAAATTAGATACTTACTGTATGAACAAAAACTTATCGTAGAGGAAAAAGAAATAAAATGATCCCATCTAAACTGAAATAAATCACAAACAAAAAGGGAAAATAAAGCAATTAGATAAATGAGTGTTCGATTAGAATGATTTGGTCTCTGGAGAAGTTCAGCAAAACAAAAGACCAAATGCAGTTCCCACCAAGGAAATAATCAGAAGGAAGTCAAAGCACTGCAACAATAATGGAGTCTGTATGTTCCTGGCACTATAGTTTATGGGAGAGAATAGATACATAATCATAACCTTGAATAAAATATTTAACTGTGATTCGGAAAAGTACAGGATTTTTTAAAGTTCTCTCACTCAAATTAAAAGCAGGAGGCAGGTGGTGGTGACAAAGGCTGGGGAATGTAATAACAAGTATTAATAGCAGTTCAAAGAAAGGAGGGTACAGCTGCTGCAGGAAATGTTGGATCCAGCTCTGCAGCTGAGCTGAACTTGGTCCTCTGCCCTGAAATGTAAGAAAAAAAAAATGAGTGTATATAGCCATGGTTTTGCTGTAATCCATGATTTGAAGTTGCCAATAGACACCCAAGACATCTATCCTGTATGAAAGAGAGAAGACTTGTTTTTGTATGTTTAAGAGTGACAAATATCAATAACATGGCAGAAATGTTTAAACAAGGACACAGCACATTGCAAAGGAGGACTATCCATCTGTTTTAGCAGCTGCTTTGAAGCATTCAGTTACGTATCTATTGCAATGAAGAAACTCTCTCATTGTTTCAGGCTAGTTCCTACAATGCTTACTCATCCTGGATAGAAGAGTTGTTTAGAGTGGTTTGCAGTCCCAGATCTGAACATGGGAAATAATTCCATAGTCAGATTTCTTCTAGGTCCAGATTTCACGTTCAGTTGCAACTAAGCAAGACACATAAATGTGGTCACTATCTCCATACCTTTTAAATGACTGCACCCGAGGCCCATGATCTCTGATATTTCGTAGTAGAAATCTATGCCCATATGAATCTGCAAATGGCTAGAACCAATGTTGTCTGTTACATGCAGCTCACTTGAATGCAGAGACCCTCCTTCAATCCCTGACACTTTCCCTGGGAAACAAGAATACTCAGAACCTCTCAGCAGTAAGCTCAAATCCCCCAGACTTCATTTAGGTAGCTGTGTCTGGTGTATACTGGGTAAATGGAAGTACGTGTAATTTTAGAAACACACAGGACACCAGCATGAAATTGCTGAGCTGTGACAGGAGTCACTGGCAGCTATTCTCACACTGTACATTAACTGATTTATGGCTCTGCATTTGCATATATGCTTATATAGTGATATACTATATGAATAATAAAGATGGTTTCTATAAACCTGTAGATAAGAACAGTAGCTATTACCAAAGCTATATATAGCTTGACCACTGAAGGAGTTTACTTGATTCTGTGACTGTGCCTTTTCAGTTTGATGGTAATGGATCCCCTTGTTGCCAGCTGTTGTTCAGCCTGTCATCATAAGTGATGTTTGTGTTTGTTTTAGTAATAGCAGGAGAGTTTCTATCGACTCTCTAATAATACACAAAGAACTGCAAACCAATCCATAATGAGCACTTACCCTTCTTTGCTTCCTTTTTTCCTTCATGTCTGATATTTGCTTGGTAACTTTTTTTTCAGTTTAGAAATTCTTTCCTATTTAACAGTTTGACTTCCTGTTGGTATAGTTTTTCTCTGCAAAGGAACAGACATGCACACAATGAAAGCCAAGCCATTTGGGACCCTGTGGAGATCTTTTTTATTACAGCAAAGTTACCCCCAGAACATTCAAATATATTCAGTCTCTTGTCCTTGGCTGCTTTAATTCTTGTATTATATCTGTGGTTTGTTTGTAGAGATTATGTATGCTCTTTTGGTTTGGTGGTGGATGGTAAAACAAAAGGCCATGAAGACCAGTTTATGGTCATGCCTGTTGGTTTGATCAAGTGGTATTGGGTACCTCTATCCACAATCCCCTATACTATTTTCTTAACCTTCAAAGTTTCTGAATTTAAACATGGAACTCTGAGTGTGCTGTATACTCCAGGGTGTGCCTTGCTTAACTTCCCCTCCCCCACGCAAAAGTGATTAGAATGAAGCATGGTGTTTCACATGTGGTCTTAAAGCAGATGAGTCCATTCAGTTGAGCTAGGCAGATTGTTTCTGAAGCATCCAATACTTTTATTTATGCTTCCTCGATTGGGGAGAAAACTAAGAAATAAACAAATAAATAAACCCAAACCAAAACAAAACAGCAGATTCAGCAGATCTTATCTTACTATTTTCTCCCTTCTGTTTTCATTTGCACTTCTTTTTCCATGCAGTATTTCATTTTTTTAATGCATCTATCACTGTTTGCTTCTGTCAGAAGTTCAAAGGCAGCCTGCTTTCATAAAGAGGAGACAGTATTGACTGATCTATAATATTGTTTCTACCTTTCTTGACCAATCCTCAATGCATATTTCCAGTTTTGAAAAGCATTTCATGAATCACTGGGCAGTTTGAAAAATCTATAGTGTAAGCTCATTACTTTGCTGGCTGCTGAATGTTTCGTACCGGTTGTGTTTGCGATGCAAAAATGCAGCCCTTTCTCTCAGGAAAAAGAGGTTAAAATTTCATGTATACATAAATAATAAAACAACACATGGAGGTGGTATCAGTGTGATATATTTCATTTCCTATATACCTTTGGCTGCCCCTCTGTCCATTAATCCACACAAATTTTCATCATCTTCCAACCTCCTTAGTAGCATCTTTGGTGTCATTTTTCTCATCAAAAAATGCTTACTTCTCCCCTTGAAGAGTGACATTCCCAGCCATCCTCTCAAATGTCACTGGCTAGAGGTCCAGGACAAGCAATATTCTTTTCTGTGCTAGTGATTGTGGTTTAAGCTAATACCTCATAAGGCTGCAGAACTAGAAGTGGGAGCTTTATACTTGCTTGTGAGCTCCTTGCACCAGTAAACGAAGAGGGATAAAAGATGTATGGGAGTTAATTTTGGTGGGGCCAGGAATTTACTCTTGAGGAGACAGATCCAAGGTTTCACAGACCACAGAGTATAATCATAGAATCATAGAATCGTTAGGGTTGGAAAGGACCTTAAGATCATCCAGTTCCAACCCCCCTGCCATGGGCA
>JBCJKH010043684.1:13011-26542 GCA_039877255.1 Loriculus beryllinus
CATCCAGTTCCAACCCCCCTGCCATGGACAGGGACACCTCACACTAAACCATGCCACCCAAGGCTTCGTCCAGCCTGGCCTTGAACACTGCCAGGAATGGAAATGATAAAACAGTGCAACTTTAACAGGAATCACTTTTAGATTAATTTTACAGTTTGAACAAATATTTTCTCATGCTTAGCCACTTACAGAATCTTGGTAAGTCATACTTTTCATTTCAAAGGCATAAAGATACCAAAGTGGTCCTGATACAATTAAACTGTCTCTCCCCCCCCCCCCCCCATTCTATTTAAGCACTTCTATTACCAATATTTTTTCTGAAAAACATCTTCATACACATAATGTGATGGGAATGTATTTAAGTGCTTTCAGCACTCCTGCAGAGTAAGAGGCAGAACTCACCTAGAGTTTAACTACTTATATCACACAGATCCCTTTTTTTCCTCACTCTTTTGTGAAGTGTAATAGATAAACAAAACCTTCATTTTCTTACTCTCTTTAAAACTGGGCACAGATCTAAAACAGAGCTCTAAAGTATCTTCCTTTTTTTTGCAGCAAAGGAGTCACACTGCCATCAATGAGTCACAAAATAATAAAACATTTAAGACTGGGTTTACATTCTGAGGTGGCAGGGCTGAAGAGTAGCTCTAGCTTCCAGCTTGTAGGCATTCTGTGTACTGCTTGCAACTGCAAACACCCTGCCTTTGGTTAGGGAGGGGAGGAGAGAGGGACTCAAGGTCCAGAGCAGGGTTTGCTGGAGTCACACAGTGTGCTCAGGGAAAACATCCTGGCAAATATCATCTAGGTCGTCAGCAGAAATACTAGCCATTGCCCTCACCTTAACTTCCATTGTATCTTGGCTAGCACCAGTTGCTGGGATGGACTGGCAGAGATGAAGAGTAAGAGGCTCTTCCACTTGAGTACTCATTCCATTCATTATATCAAGGTGTAAATTATGCTGCTGTCTCTATATCAACGTCATGAAAATCAACCATGAAAGGGTGTTTTATATCTATACAATGAAATCTCTGAAAGACAACCTGGGTTAAAATGAGTTATAAAGATATAGTTGTTTCATTCATCCAGACAGCTCAGGATCAGTTTGTGTTTGAGCAGTTTTATTTAGGAATCAGTGAAAGAGCTCTGTTGCTCAAAGTCCATTGTCAGTTTTAAGTTTGTCTCTGCACCACTACTTCTTACATGGTTTTCTCACTCTACTTATAGATTTTTATTTTGGTCATCTGCATCTTAGGTCCTCTGGAAGCTGCCACAAGCACATTTGTATTTTATTAGACTGTTTTGTCATCCTGTAGCTACCGGAAAGCTGGGAACAAGAAGGGTAAATTGGAAAAGGGAACAGCCCACTCCTACCCGTGCAGATGAAATGTTCTCCTCAGTCAGACTTAGTTGAAAAATCTAACCATGGCTCTGAACATTTTTCTCCTGGGCTAGAGAAAGCAGCTGCTTATGTTTTAATCTGTCTAGACCCCTAGCTCTAAAGAGGAGTAGAAATGCACAGACAGTGCAGTATCCCTTGCATATTGAAAATAAATTGGTTGAAGCAGGAAGTCAGATGGACTTTAAGGTGTTCTCTGTATTGACTCTTTTCCAAGTTGATTCAATGCTTATGAGTTCAGCCTATCCTCTTCTCCTTTTTGCAAGTCTAACTATTGGGTATACAGATGTGTATCTACATGTATGTAGATTCCAACAGTGTTAAACCTCCAGATAGCTAGAACTATTAGTTCATGGGAATTTTAAATTAAATAGCTGGGCTGTTTTCCAGATGATTTCTAAGTTCCCATACTTACGCATAAAAATCTCTGTAGGATTTACATTACACTACTGTATTTGTTTCAGTGAGCATTTGACTGCCAAGAATATGGTCTATGACCATCATGGCAATCTAATTAAATATTTGACGAGCAGAAAGCTGGACGTTATTCAAGTCAAGCATTAAATTAGAAAATTTAGTTTCTCCCCTTTATCAGTAGATTTTTGAATCAGTCTATTCTACCAAAACCCACAAGTTTAATGAATTTGGTCTGACATATTGTGTAACAGCTGTCTAACATACAGCCACTAGCCTAAATCATAAAAATGATGCTTCACTTTGGCATGGCAAAATACATTAGAAAGGCTTAGAAAGGTCAGTCACCATCAACCTCTTTGCTGGTTGTTGAGAAACAGCACAGTAAAATGCATGAGCTGCCATTTGTAGTCTCCTGCAGGAAGCCTTGGAGAGCCACAGATAATTTGCTTTCAATGATTCATCAAGTTGGCCCTTTGTTTCACTAATTTGAGTGTCAAATGCAATCTCCTAATAAAGAATTACCAAGACCTGATAAGATTCTTCTTATATTGCTTCGTTTGTCTTAACAACTGGTACTATTGAAACCAAACCCACAAACTGAATAAATAGCAAGCCTGTGTGCAGTATGGCATTCTTCTCCGGAATGATGAAGCCTGTTCACTGTGCTATCCCCTGATGTTCTTGTTTCTTTTTCCTTTCTCAAAAGGCACTGAATGCTGCACACTGTGCCTGTGCTAGGGATGACATTTGTTTCACTGTTAGTCCTCCAGTGAATTAGTAAAAATAAAAAATGGATGTCAATGGCAATTCCAGCCTTGAAAAAGCTGCTATTGTGACCATGGTTGAGTTAGCCCCCTGATCGTTTTCTCCTTAATGTAATTTTTAATGTTATATAGTTATAGGTTAAATGAGAAGCCATCTATTAGAACCATTATTTCCATCAGTAGTTTCAAGAAAAATATCTTCATGATTAGGAGATAGATGATTTTTCTTTTTAATGCTATCCTGTCAGTTTAATAACTCCGTAAGAAATCAACATTAAAATGGCTTGTTTTGAAGGGGCACATATATAAATGTGGAATTCCCAAAGCAAGAAATTTGAGATCTAATGGTAAAGTTTTCAGAACTGAACAGTACACCATTAATAGAAAGAAAGAAATAATAAAAAACTTTGGCAGGCTGCTTAGGGGTGGGAAAATGTCCGTCCTCAGAAACCGAAAGACGGCATGGGGAGCAAGCCTGTGAGATTTACTGTTAAAAACCGATGAGATGTTCTGCCAAACGGTTTTGAAACCGGTTTTGCTGGCTTGGGGCAGGTTGTGTGACAGAGGGCGGTGTCAGCGCCGCACAAGGAGTTGAAGGCGTCGATTTTTTGTTTTTTCCTTTTTTTTTTTTTTTTTTTTTTACTAACGTGAATTTAAAGAGTTGCCTGAACGCCGCCAGCCTCGGGAGACCCAGTTGGCGGCGAGAGAGCGACGAATTCTCTGGCAGGGAAAAATACAAAGAACATCATGTGAGGTTCGTGCCCCGGTGCTACCAGCAGGACAGAAGCCTGCCCCGAGCCTGCCCGCTCGCTCGGCGCCCACCGCTGGCCGGAGGGTCGGTGCTGCGCGGTACCTGCAGCGGCCATCCCCGCTGCTCGCCAACCTCCATCCCCGCCTGGGGCTCGGCGGCGGAGGGAGAGGCAGAAGTTAACTTCCACCGGCCCTGGAGCCGCCGCTGCGCCGGCAGGAGGAGGCGGAGGAGGGGGCGGAGGCAGGCGGGGCAGCCGAGGACCCGGCTCTGGCAGGCTCCGAGGGTCCGGCCGGGTGTAATTCCCCCGTAATCCCCACCACGGCGGCGCTTCCCTGGCCGAGCCATGTCTGCGGCTTCCCCGCCATGCCGAGCCTAGCGGGGAGCGGGAGGACTGGCGACCGGGAGGCGCACAAAATGAAGACCCTGATGGTAAGTGCATTGTTGGCACTGCTCATCCCGGCTCCGGTGGCGGGGAGGAGCGGCGCTGCGCGGGGTTGCCCCGGGCCCCCTGCACACGCTCCAGCCTCCTCTGGGCTGCAGCCCCGCGGCGCTCCGGGATCGCGCAAAGGAGAACAGAACCCCAGCGGCGGCGGCCAAGAACTTTCCGCTTGCTTTCTTTTATTCGTGTTGCTCGCTGTTTGGGTGTTTTGTGTGTGTGTGCGTTTTAAGGAGCGGATAGAAAACCGATATGCTTAAAGGACGAGGTTGGAGGTAGCTGCGCGGAGTGTGTGTGGGGAAAGCGCTACAGTCCCCAACACTCAGAATGCGGGAATGAGATGCCCGACGGGAGACGGCTGCATGGGAATGAGAGGCGCGGGGGAGCTGGGCACACAGAGGGGAGAAGAAGCGAGGAAGCAGGGGTGGGGAGGGGGCAGGAGGAGGAACGAGGGGGTTCCCCAGTTCTCTCCTCGCACTTTGCCGGATCTCCGGTGGCGTGAAACTTGCGGGCGGCGGTGCGCGGTGCGCGGGGTTGGGTCCGCGGCGGGGGGACCCCGCTGAGCTGCTTCTCTCTGCCCCCCGCAGCGCCACGGGCTGGCCGTCTGCTTGGCGCTTACCACCATGTGCACCAGCTTGTTGCTCATGTACGGCGGTATCGGCGGCGGCGGCGGGGGTCGCCCGGAGCCGCGGCGGAGGCAGCAGCAGGTGGCGGCGGTGCCCAGTCGCCCGCCGGGACGCGGCCAGCACCATCCGGCGCTCCCCGTCGGGGCCGGCCTCCTGGAGGGCTACATCAGCGTCCTGGAGCATAAGGTGAGCCTCGGTCGTGTGGCTGCCGTGTCTTCCCAATGGGGACCCTGTCCCGTACCTGCAGAGCTGTCTTTCCTGCCTGCCGGCTAGCCGCCCAGGGATCGCGTTGGCCTGGCAGTCTTGCTGTCAAGGCTGGCGCTTGCACGTGCCGTTGCTCCTGGCCCTGTGTGCATGGATTAACCGGGTCAGGACCCGGTGTCCAGCCTGCTGTTAGGCCTGTGTGCAGTGTTGGTCATCTCCTCCCTTGGCGTGTGGAAGGTCTAGGGTGAAGTGTTTTGTTTCTAGTGATGAATGCTAGAAGTATACTACAAATGTATGTTTATGACGACGTGAGGAAGGGTTAAAGAAGGAAGTTTAGTTGCTGGAAGGAAAAGTCAGTAGATAGGTGTTTATTCTTAGCTCATTTTGTCTGGGGAAACCAAGAGAACTGTATCTCCTGCACTAATGACCTTTTCATCCTCCCCCTGGGAAGCGGAAGTTGTCAACCATAGTCTCCGTTCTAGAAATTGGGAGCATTTCTTTAATGATTAACAGAATGGTGTCCCTCCCCTTGACACAGGAATTAGGAGGCTGGATTGTCAGACACTAATACCCGTTTACCAGAGATAGGCAGCCTAAGCTTTGATACCTCCCAGGACAGACGTAATGAGATAAAGTGAGCGAGGTGGCACATCCATGCTGAAGAGATACTTGAGTTTTAGTAATTTTCTCAGAAGGCAGATTCCTCTACTTCTTGTGCTGTGTTCAGTTTGCTGTGCTTACCTGGAAACTCCAAGGAGACCTCTCTGCCAAAACCCCAGATAATATTTAGTACACACACTTCTGGCAGCAAAAATCTACTGTAAAAAATAAGCACAGGAAGTGAGGATTCTCAACTTCATGTTTTCACATCCAGACTGACATCTTTCTGAAAAGTATGTTTGTCAAACAAGTTTCTGGGCTCAGTTTAGAGGCACTGTGTGAAGACTAGTGACTTTGATATACAGAGATTTTTATTGTTCCTTCTGGCTTCACTTTCTATGCAAGAGTTATCTTTAGGGCTCTTAACACAGAAAAATAGCTCATGATGGTCCCTTGTAGCCTTTGTTTGTTTTCTTACATGATTCTTCTGGAAATCCTCAAGTGTAATGTCTGTGTAGAAAAAGCAAGTTTGACCATGGGGCTTCTTACTGTGTTGAAGTGTTCTCTCATGAATCTTTTGTTCTTCTTGAATATGACTGTAGTGATGAGGTGTAGATATATATATGCACTTTTTTCTTTTATTATTTTTTTTTCTGTAAATAGTAATAATTGGAAAGGCATCTATGGGAGTTTTTTAGGTTCTATATGAGAATAGCCCCTCTGATACCATAACCCCATATGTTGGTTTCTCCTGACTCCTGAACACCCCTCATTAATAGAACATATTTAAAATCAGTATTCTGTGTTTTATTATTTTCCAGAGCAATTTTAATGTTTCCCTGTGTTTTGGAGAAAGATAATACTCTTTTTTAATATATTATAATATGGCCCAAGCCCCACAGATACTCCATTTCTGAATTTCATTTAATGTAGCTCACAGTAATACTCTGCTGAAGGTTTAATAACTTTCCCATATAACTTCTGTGGGTCAGAAAGAAGATTGTGCAATCCCTGCTGTGTCCCCAGCTTGCTCTTTATTTTAATGCACATATGATCATGCAGAGAGATATGTCACTGTGGTCTGCAGGGGAGTGAGGACACTGTATTACCATAAGGAAATGGGGAGAAGAACTTTGACTCTAAACAGTGTATTTGATTTAGTGATTTAACAGACCCATATATTTAACATGGATTTACAGTCCGAGAGTACATAGGTTTCCTGCAGAAGTAAAATTGGAGAATGCAAAATAATCACAGACATTAAGGGTTTGGAAAAGAAGGATACAGGATAGGTGATGATAAGAGGGAGAGAGATAACAAGAACTGAGAAGTGGTGAAATATTTTCAGAGAACATTTTTTTTGGGGTGGAACAATGGAGAATAGAGAGAAGACAGCTTGAATAGCAAACAGCATTAAAGTCCATCCCAAAGTGAGAGAAAATTAAGGAATTGGGGAGGTTTTAAGGACTACTAGGAGAATGGCAAGAAGAGAGCAAGATAAAATTCTGTAGCTGTGAGAAGGTGATACTTGAAGGAACAGGGAGGCCTGGAGGGAGTTGAGGAGTACCTGTTGTATGAGGACAGTGGGCTGGAAAGGGTAAGAGAGGAATGACTTCAGCAATGGTGCATGTTTTTTCGTATGGCACAGAGGTGTCAGAGTGAAATGACAATGGATGGTAGATTTTCGCAATACAGCTTCCTTAATTTCCCACATAGAATCTTGGTATTATCAGTCAGGTTGAATGACCTGAAGCTGAATGTCCGTTACACTAAATTCATCCTTAGAATGTGTTCATGCATGAATGACAGTTATGGGAGATTAATGCCTAGATCATTCAGATCTAGGAGCTGAAACAGGTTCTTGACTTCAGGAAGACTTTGTTTCTGGATCCGGTAGTTTGCTTTAATGGGAAGATGTGTCATGTTTTTGGTGGTGTACCCATTCTGATGTATTTAATATGAGTAAGCGTGCACATATATGTAGAAGCTATTTGGTAAGTACTGACACATACAGGAACTGTCATCAGGTAGTATAAATATTTCAGGGATAGAATTTGACAATTGTCTACATTGTGAGATATTATACATTGCAAATGTCTGTCACTGCGAACAGTACAGCTCATTTAGTAGTGCTGGGTGATCATATATGGAGACTGTTTGCCAGAAAATCAAGGCGCTTAGTAAAGTACCCAGGATTTTGAAATAGATCTTGCAGTATTGTAATTACCAATAATTTTCCTCCTTTTATTTTGTATTCAGTAAGAATTTTAGTTTCTCAATCATTCTGTCAAGATAAGCAGGCAGTTTCTGAAAATACAGCCAAAATACATAATATTCTTTTTACTGTGTTGAATAGTCTTTTTGCTGTAGTCTTTTGTTATTTGGTCAAATTTGTGCTGTTTTGTTTCTTAGTGCTTTGCCTTCGTGGTTTCTGCAAGCTCAGTTTTTCCCAAGTCAAGCAGCAGATATCAGAACCCATGTTCTCAGCTGTAGCAGCCTTGTGCAGTTTAGCAGTGCAAACTTTGTTCTTGTTGAGCTGAACTCTTAAACCAGGAAAATTCAGAAAGGCAGTCAATTCAGAGATTGATTCTTGGCATTTTGCCTCTACATGTCCCAGAGCAACAACAGTCATTGTTGATGGATGTTTGAAATGAATGAATAACACCTCTTTTTGTTCCCAATAGCCAGATGTTTATATCCTAAAACCTCTCACATCTGGAACAGAAAACATGGTTTGCTGATGGTTGCTATTGAAAGGTCAAGGATTGAGATGGAGAAGTAGCAGCTACCCTTCTAGTTCGAGGAGCTGTTGCTTCTCACAGACGCATACTGGCAGAGTGTAGCACTGCTTAGTTATTGCAGCTGTTCAGCAATTAGAAAGGACAGGAGTCCCAGGCTGTCAAACTAACATCTTTCATGAGTTCTTTGACTGTAATCCTGAAATTAAAGAGGTTTTCTCACTGGCATCGAGGGAGGCAGAATTATGCTCTTCTGTGCAGAGGCATGGGGATAAGACTTTCTGTTGATTTATCCTAGTGCTAGCAAGAAATTACAATGCTAATATTTTTAAAGCAATTACTGCATACAAATAAGAGGGTGTTAATGAAAGCAGGAAACCTAACACTCTTCCAGAACTTGCAAGAAATAAAATATTTAACTATTATATTACTATTCTGAAATGAATGTGAGAACATGTCTCTGGATAGTTAAAAAGCTTTCTACCCAGTATTGACTCAACAGTTGGTACTGTGAGTAAAATATGAATTTGTCACATATGTAATTGAATAATATTTCAAGCCATCAAGGATTTTGTTTCTTAGAAAAGAAAAAACCCACATCAAAATCAATCTTGCAGACAAAATCTATGATTTATTAGAACCATATTTAAATGCCTTGAGAGCATTGAGATCAATGTGATAATTTAAGTGATCGCAATGATTTCTTTATGCTAATGTAAATTATCATATGCAAAGAAATCTTTGTGATCCCTTTAAATTAAGGTAGATCAGAGAACAGTGTAGTTAATGAAGTGTTTGAGGAAGACTCATTCTGCAGATAGTGCTATAGCTCCTTAAGCTCTGAGACACAGTAAGTTGTTCTGGCATGAAACTTTTTTTCCAGTGTATTAAACTTTGTGCACTTAAAATAGCAGGTTGGATCTCGCAACATTTTATATGCTTTTTAATAAGTATTACATATAAAGAGTAAGGAATTGGAATTTTTTACCTAAATAGTTAATACATTTACTGTTTTGGGCTCGGACAGGTGGAAGGTGTCACTAAACCAACCTTCTTAATGAACATATGTGGAGATGGGTAGGAATTAAATTACTTTGAGAGTTGTGGTGTCTTCCAAATGAATTTATCACAAAATCATAAGGAATAGTGACAGGACAAGGGGTAATGGATTAAAGCTTAAACAGGGAAGGTTTAGATTGGGTATGAGGAAGAAATTCTTTACTGTTAGGATGGTGAGGCACTGGAATGGGTTGCCCAAGGAAGTTGTGAGTGCTCCATCCCTGCCAATGTTCAAGGCCAGGTTGGACGAAGCCCTGGGTGACATGGTTTAGTGTGAGGTGTCCCTGCTCATGGCGGGGGGGTTGGAACTAGATGATCTTAAGGTCCTTTCCAACCCTAACTATTCTATGATTCCATAACTAAAGGCCTCAGCTGGCACCTGAGCAACTGAAAACTGATCTTGAAGAACAGTAGTAAGTAGAAGCACAAGGATTGTTAGGCAGACATCAGGCTTTTGCGATTAATAGAACTGTGCAGAATGCGGCACACACTATCACTGTACAGACCTTCCCTTCACTTTTCCATTTGTTATATAGCCACAGTTGCTAAGTTTCACATTTGCTTTAACTGAATGCTAAAAATTTTGCATGCTTATTAAAGGTATCTGTCCCAATGTCTCAGCCCCACACATGCAACGTAACAAGGCACTCTTTGTGATCACATACAGTATAAGCCACTTTTTTCTTCTAGTTCTAGAAGTGAGGCATAACTGAGAAGAAAAGTTTTTGTCATTCTTGTACATTTAAAAAAATGGAGATATAAAGATGATAATACTGTTGCTATGGGACAAGGTGTAATGGTTTTAAAGAGAGGGGAGATTCAAGCTGTAAGTAAGATATTTTTTACAATCAGACTGGTGAAACACCGGCACAGGTTGCCCAGAGAGGTGGTAGATGCCCCACCCCTGGAAACATTCAAGGAGAGACAAACCTGTGGTTCTGGGCAACCTGATCTACTTGAAGATGTCCCTGCTCACTGCAGGGAGGGCTGGACTCGATGACCATTAATGGTCCTTTCCAACTCAAACTGCTTTATGATTCTATGAAGGTTCTTGGAATACTATCTCAGCTTTTGCACTCCAAGAAAAAAGAAAAAAAAAATGGTCTGGTACTAGGGCTGTTACTTTCATGGCACATTTCTGACACAGAACACTTAAAAAAAAAGCATAGCTCATGTATGCTCAGGAAAGCTGTAGGATGAAGAATAGTAAAGGTGAGATAAAATGTAGTTACCTTGAGAACAGTGAGGTCTGGCAGTTTTGCAGACTGATATATTTAACCCACTGACAGCAGTGAGAGTTTTTCCACTGACTGCAATAAATAAGGCTTCACTAACACTAGTAATGTGAATAAACACTTTGAAATCTGTGTTACTTGCTGAAGAGTCAGTCTGTCCCCATAAGAAACGCTATACACTAAAATGCACATGCAAATAAGATGACATCAGCCTACACTTTATATCTGTATGCCTGTATTTCATAAGATAATTTACATATTTCAAGGACTTACATTCCATATCCAATAACCCTGATTAGAAGAACTAAAATTATTTGAAACTGCGGTACAAAAGAAAACCCAACTTATTAATTATATCAAAAATGACCTTGGAATTACTGATATATTCACTGTCCTCTTTGACATTTAGATAAAGTTGACTGCACTGCATTATCAAGCACTGTAATACTCTGAAGTGTACAGTCATAAATCTGTATCTGTTTATGTATTTACTGACTTATGTGCTAGACAAAACGAAGTGCTTATTGCTTCCAACACCACTATGTATAAAACACACTCTGAGGAGAATTTACAGTGCATTTACAGTGCACAGCATCTAGTTAGTGAGAAATCTCAAAGGAGAAATATAAGATAGAAATCATTCGGACTGCTATACAAGAGCCAAAGGTAATTTTTTTGTGGACAATACTTAACAGTATCTTATACTGACAACATATTCCCCTATAAATTCTTTCAACAAGAAAAAAGTGATATTTTATATGCAAGATTTGAAAGTCATTCTACATTGGAGAAAACAATCAAACAAACAAACAATAACCAAATAACCCACACAGAATTATGTTCTAACGATATAATTGTAAAATTGGTTGGTTTTGGTTTTTTTTTTTTTTTTATTTTTTTAATCTGTATTAAAAGGTTATCAGTCCCCATTGAATTTTTTACAAACAGAAGCAGAAACAACCTGGGGGGCAGTGGAGGGGGAGGAAGTTGGGAGAGAGAGTACAAGGCATACAACTGGCAGGACCGTTAACACTACAGCAGAAATAAAAGATGACCATGATCTCATGCAGACAGGGCAGACAGTGCAAAGTTCTAAAAACACAATATATTCAGCAGAAAACGAAGTACAATAAATAACATAATATTGGAAAGTTATGACATACGTGACATGTTTGAATTATTTCTTTATTTGGATCCCTTGTAATAGGGGGCCAGGAGGCAGAATAAAACCACAAACATTTCACTAGTCTCAAAATCTGTCCTTGCTGGCACAATTAGTTATTGAGTATCAATGAATACCATTCTGCTTCCTTTCTGATTCTCCTTAGCATGCAAAACAAAAGGAACTGTTACAATGCAACTTTCTAGCTGAAGACCTAAGAAATGGTAAGTTGAGAAGTAAACCAAGCATACAAGGGCTTTACTTAAGAGTTCTACTGAAATTAATGGAGACACGTCCTGACACAGCAGAGCTCCAACAAGCATATGGCTATTTCACAGATGTTGACAGACTTGTCATTCATTTGAATAATTGTCTATCTGTAAAAGATTCACTATCAGGCCTAGATTATATATCTCAGAATGATTAACTCACAGGAATTTCACATGTATATTCTAACGGATTTTGGTTTACATTCTTAAAGAAGAGAGAGTAAAAATGCCATACCCATAGTTCTGCCAGTTTCTTGTTGGAAAAGAGGCTGTGGGAACCAGTAGAGTCCCATGATAGAACTGAAGAAACATGTAAGATTGGAAAGAGCTCTTTGGTCTTCCAGACTGCACCTGCGTATTTGTTTCGGCATTGTAGCACACAAGTCACTCCAAAAAACTCACTGAACTTCACCTAAAACTACATAGCTTGTTTTTTTTTTCTCTCATTACTCTAGAATTGTTCTCAAAAGGCACAGCGGAGAGAACCAAGTGAATGAAACACACTCGTGGCAAATAAACAAACATATACTATTTTTTTTTTTTTTTCAATGAACATTTGCAGAAGATTTAGACCCGCGGCCAACTCTCCATACACATGCATACATGTGTGCCTATATACGCATATATACCCCACACACACAGATTGTACACTACAAATAGTTGTAACATGGAACTATCCTTTTCTATAATCTGAAGCAACCTGAATACAGGAAGCAACCTGGTCTGTATTTCACACCCTACTTCCCAAATGTAAACTATATGCCTGCTTTCTGGCTATGTTCTGCTACCCTTCATCTTAAAAAAACCCACCAACCTCTGGTTACACAAATTTGTATCTTTCTTTATGTAGGTATGAATATTTTGTCCTGTGTTATACTTCTTCCACCTCACTAAAGCTCACGTGTCTTTTCTGATGCTACCTGTCTTTCCCTTTCTTTTACCCTTATGATAATTCTTCCCACCTTCCCATTTTTCTCTTTCACACAGGTTCTTGGGCAATCTTAAGCAATAATGCAATTTGTGCAGCCATTTACATTTCATTTTTGTTTCTAGTCATTAGGAGGAATATATTTTCCTCCACTCTGTCTTCAAAAACAGTAAGAGGTTTCCTTCTCTTCCTTTCTCTTGCCCTTCCTCTTTTACAGGCTCAAATGCAAATTCCCCTTTTTTTTTTTATCGATCTGCCAGCTGTTACTCTTTGCCTTTTTAAGGCTTTTGCTTAGGTCAGGCCTGACACTTCCAACTGACAATAGTAAACAAAAAATCAGTAAATACTTCTCATACCTTCAGCAGTAACTCTTCAGCCTATTTATATCACAGAAACCTTGTTCATACAGCTTCTAAACCTTAACTTACAACCAAACTGAGCATAATCAAAGTCACTTCTGGAGAGAGAGAACTTGCTGCTAATATCTCAAGGGCAAAGCCCTGACACCTGCAGTAAAGAAATTACTGGGCTGATAAATCAAGGCCATCTGCATATGCACAGCACCAATGTTTTGGCAGTAAGAATACATAATAGTAATAGGAAACAAACAACAAAGCCCACCCAAGAAATAGTTGCAGTGTCACATGCCACATGGAAAGCAGAGATAACTCTTCCTCTCCTAGCTTAGATGAGGATGTTTCACTGACCAGCCTTGTTCTCTGGGTGTACACTAAACAGAAAACTCAGAACTGATCATCTCTGTAAATGGGGAAATCCAAAGCTTAACTTAACAACATAGCGTGACCAGCAGGTCGAAGGAGATGATCCTGCCCCTCTACTCTGCTCTCATGAGACCTCACCTGTGTGGTGTTCTGGTGTCCTCAACATAAAAAGGACATGGAACTGTTGGAGCAAGTCCAGAGGAGGGCCACGAGGATGATCAGGG